>PVJC01015192.1:0-35361 GCA_004026665.1 Murina feae
ACAATTTACCATAGCAAAAATTTGGAAACAGCCTAAGTGCCCATCAACAGATGAATGGATTAGAAAGCTGTGGTACATCTACACAATGGAATACTATGCTGCTGTAAAAAGGAAGGAGTTCTTAGCATTTGCAGGCATATGGATGGAGTTGGAGAACATAATGCTAAGTGAAATAAGCCAGTCAATGAAAGAAAAATACTACATATCCTCACTCATCTATGGATAATAATAACCATTATAAACTGGTGAACAAAAATAGATTCAGAGGCAGAACAACATCAAACAGACTGTCAAATTACAGCAACAAGGACAGGGACATGGGGGGGGGGTAACAGATCAGACATGGGACTTTTGTGTGAGCATTTAAGCATAACCAATGGACACAAAACACTGGGGGGTAGGGGAGGTGGGGGGAAGGGCAGAGGGAAAAAGAGATATATGTACTAATCTTTGTAAAGCTTTATGTAATAATAATTTTAAAAAATTAAAAAAAAAGAAAAAAAATTAAAAAAAATAGTTTATTCCAAAAAAATAAATAAATAAATAAAAAGATTTAAAAAAAAATTAAGTAGGTTTATAGAAAAATAAGACATGGGATATTTCTTACACACCTGAGTTTGTAATCCGAGGATACTAACCACTACAGTTTAATTAGAATGTGAAATTTTACATCCTATCATGTTAGTTATAATGGCAACTGATGACTCATAAAAACAAGATTCCAGAATGTCTTTCTGGCTTGATTCATTTTAAGAAAATGATTTCAAAATGGTGAACTGGTGAGAACAGCACACACACACACACACACAGACAAACAAAATCACAGAGCACCCACACAGGCAGGTGTTGGGCAGCAGGCCGTTTTTGGTTCATCTACCCCCTTCTACTTTTATTTAGCAATATTTTATTATAAATTTCTCACTGTAATTGACACACAGTATTCAGAGGTACAACATAGTAATTAGACATTTATGTAACTTACAAAATGGTCCTCACAATAAGTCTAGTATCCATCTAATACCATAAATCCTTATTACACTGTTATTGACTGTATTCCCCATGCCGCAGTTTACATCCCCGTGACTGTTTTTATAACTGGTAATTTTCGTTTCTTAATCCCTTCTCCTTTTTTACCCAGCCAACCCTAATCCCCTCGCATCTGGCATCCATCCCTTTGTTCTTTGTATCTGTGAGTGTATTTCTGTTTTGTTTATTTCGTTTTGTTTTTTAGATCCCACATATAAATGAAATCCTGTGGTATTTGTCTTTCTCTGATAACTCTATTCTTACTACTCTCCCAGGTCAGTCCTGTCATTATCCCCATTTTACACCCTGAGAAACCACAACACAAAGTCCAGGGCTAATCAATAGCAGAGATGGGCTTTGAACCAAGGGGTCTGATTCTAGAGGTCCCCCTTCTAGCAATTTTGATATGACTATTCAGGCAAACATGAATTAATTTCAAAGACATTGTACCTTTTTGGATGGCCCCTAGGACACTGGGGCTGTGGTTATTCTGTTGTCTGCCATCTTGGGCATGAATGGAGAGGAGACATTGGGGTCAATTTCAGACACACTGTGCTGCACACACTGTGTGCAGAAGTGACTTTTAATGATCACTTGTGTGTGTGTGTGTGTGTGCACGCATGCATGAGTATGGAAAAGGCGAGAACATTTCACAGTGTATGCAATTTTAGCTTAATTAGCGGAGGAAGAGTGTTAACAAGTTATTTTTAAATGCACCAAAGAGCAGGAGGTGTATTAGAATTAAATTACACCCTGTGAGACTGATTGGCAGGCCATGTAATGTTGGAAAGTTCACAATCTTGTCTTTATCAGCTCAGTTTGCAAAGTAGGCCTGAAAGCTGTGTCCCCAAACCCATAGTCTGGAGCTATAACTATTTAAGTTAAAAAAAAAAAAACTAATTGGAAATGTGATAAGCAATGATTAGGCAGCCTATTTCAGGAAGAAAATGAACAAAATGAGCAGATGCCAACTGCTGTGACTTTTGTGAAAAGGGATGGACACGGGTTTAAATGAAAGGTTTTCTGTCAGTCACCTAAGGAAAGGCATTTCCCTCAGGGCTGCACATTAGCATGTCATTTGCATAGAGAAGTTCAAGCAAAAGCCAGCACCACCAGCCAGAAACTCTTGGGCACAAAGAGCCTGCATTCAAAAGCTGCTGACTGGTGGGAGGGAGGGTGTCCCTGTCCAGGGCACTGGGAGTCTCACTGCCAGCTGGGAATGCCCCTGACCTTGCAGTAGCGAGAACTGAAATAACCCTGGCAAAATGGAGCCCGCGGGGGGTCAGAGGACCTTGGCTCCTGTTTTGGCTGAAGTTGTTGGGCTGGAGCCCAGAGTCCGTGTGCCTTTGAGGAATGACTTTCCTGGGGCTCCCTGATGGCTGCTGCTCCCCTTCAGGGCAAACTGCATCTTCCTCCTCCGTTTCGAAGGCTAAGGAGTCAGCACACCAGATCCTCTACCTTGTCCTCTAACTACAGCGGCATCTCCTGTTCAAGCAGGTGTGTAGATGCTGTGCCTGACTGTTTCTGTTTAAATCCTGGCCTGGAGACTGCTCCCTGGGGGACCGTGAGCTTGACGGTCCCTATCTGCCTCAGTTTCCTCATCTCTAATATGAAGGAA
This sequence comes from Murina feae, assembly GCA_004026665.1. Taxonomy (NCBI): domain Eukaryota; kingdom Metazoa; phylum Chordata; class Mammalia; order Chiroptera; family Vespertilionidae; genus Murina; species Murina feae. Next base: position 2,645 of record PVJC01015192.1, read on the forward strand.
AGACTACCTCCCAAGTGTGTGGTGAAGATTAAAGCAGAGAAAAAAATAAAACAGAGAAGCGTGTTTGGCACTTACTGAGTGCTCGATATATGTTAGCAATTAACATGGATTTGCTTCCTTGCGTGGAGCGAACATCAGTCATTCCTACTCATATCCCCTGTAGTTGCCAAGAATAAATACTGTCATGTACTTAGTGCATTTAAAAAAAAATCAATTCCAGTTTTTAAACTCAGCTATATTTCAGGTAATACTGTTTGTGAAGGCCCAGGTGTAATGTGTTTATTTTTCCTAATAGACATTAAAATGAAAACAGACCCACTGAAATAATGTTTTCTAAGGTTGGCGCCATCTGAAATACCAGGGCGCATTTCACAGGTCAGGCAACGCTGTCCACACACAGTCATTCATCTCTCAGTGCTTCTCTCAGCAAGAATTGAGACAACACTTACCAGGCAAATGGAGAGCCAGTTGGGCAATAGAAATGGAAAAGCACCTGCCCTCACTGAGCAAACAGACATGCAGCGGGGAGAAGAGAGCAATGAGAGCCTTGGAGATTGGGGGGGTGGAGGTGGGAGGGTGGCCCTCATTCCACTGGGCAGGCCAGTTCCCACAGAAGACAGCTTACATAGAGAGAACCAAGCATCATTCCAAACTGTTACTCCAACTTATTCCAAATTCCCATTTCAAGACAACTTGGCTGTGCACCCAGATTCTACCTCCAGAGGCTTCTTCCTGGAGTCCCCCGGGGATGATTTCTCATCTGTAAAACGGGCACACGGTCCAGCTCGCGAAGCTGGTGGAGGATAGAACCAGCTGCCACAGCAGGTCCCAGTGAAGGAGAGTTCGCCTCAGGGGATGGATCCTCTTAGGACGGGGCCTTCCTCATCGGCAGGTCTGCGGTACGTGCCCGGTTCTCCCCTGGGTGGTGAATGCTCTCTGGTTACCTCGAAATCTGCCTCTTTGGGAAAGCAGCCCTTGGCATACCACACCAACTTAATATTGGTCGTAGGAAGGCTTTCCAAGGTCAAGACCCAACTCCCAGAGCCTTGCATGTATTTCCTGTCGCAGCAGTATCCTGTGTAGGTGGAGGCGCATAAGATCCCATTAGGAACTGAAGTATGGAAAGGTCATGTCACTTGCCCAGGTCAAATAGCTGGCAAGTGGAGGAGCAGGTAACTATTAAAATTAGTAACCACTACAATTGCTAACTATTCACTCAGGTATGTCTATCACTAATAGTAGTGCAAGACCCCATCCTCATGGCTCAGTGATTCTCTGCTACAGTAGTTTCTGTCTTCCCCAGAAGACATTTGGCAATAATGGTGACATTTTTGGATGCCACAGCTGTGGGGTGGGTGCTACTGGTATCTACCGGGTAGAGGTCAGGGATGCTATTATACAATCTGCAGTGCAGGAGACAGGCCTCTCCCAATCATCTAACACAGAATGTCAGTAGTGCTGAGGTTTAGAAATCCTGACTGAGCTGGGCATGACCTTCGTAACTCTGCAGAACCTTAATTGTTTAGCACTCAGCTGGTAACTTGGAAGAAGCCACAGGATCTCGGATTCCAAAGGAGGAAGCTTCAAGTTGGGGCAGAAAAACCACATGTGCTTTGTCACTGGAAAGCAATGACCTTGAGCCAACTGCCCAGGGTACATTTGCCTGGTGATGCAGATAAACTGGTTATAGGCCTCAGGTAGAACACTGTGGCTGGGTAGAAAGGACGAGCGATGAAGCATGACATCTGGCAGAAGTCAAAGGCAGTCATCAGCCAGCTGCTCGTGTAGTGAAAGACGGAAATAGAAGGAAGAGGCACGTGCTCTTAAGCAGCAACCTTGGCTGAGCCACGCCCTGGGAGAAGCCATCGTGGGGATGGAGGCAGCTCCCTGGGCGGTGGGGAGAGGGGAACTGGCTAAGACGGCAGCCAGAGATGCAGAGGGACCTGTGAGGGTCCTGGGGTCCGGCAGGCCACCCACAGCGTCGGCTGTATCTCATGTTATTGAACTGCTGCTACGAGTGCTTTTTTTTTAAAGGGGACCTGAGGCTGCCAGTTGAAGGATGTGAATGGAAAAGATGGAGGGATTATGTCTTGATATATTTCTACAAAATAGCCAAGTGAGGCTACAGGGGTTGGCTACTATGAATAGGAACAGGAGACAAGAAGCTGACCTGAGTACTTTTGCTTTATTCGATCTAATAAACATTTTATTTATATAAAAGACGAACAATGCACAGTATGAAAATAAGTGCTTGAGACATTTGATATAAAAAGAGTATATAGCATTCACATTCCTATTTTAATACACTGAGTATGGCTGAAGTGTTCCATAAAAGAATAAAACTTTCCCTTTATGTAGAGTAGTAAAAAAAAGTCAGTATTTTTAGGAACTGCAGATTATTCCTTGGTCTTCTTCTTGAATAAGAAAAGAAAAACAACACACACACACACACACACACACACAAATCAAGCCACAGTATTATCTGATTCTACATTCCAGTTTATGCTGATGATGACCCAGAAGTGATAAAGTTCTTTGGAATCGTTAATGGACCGGTATTCTAGAAGTTCGCCACTAGAGGTCAATGAGCAACAGCTATTGGGCGGTGTCAACAAGCCTTAAAGTGCTCGGAATTTCTGGGCACTTCCCATGTATTGTAGCCAACCTGTCCTCAAGTTTCAGCCCCTCATACTCCCTCTTCCCTCTCTGCCGCCCCCCTACCCCCCACCCCACGGGACAGGGTGCCTAGAAGTTCCACCTACTCCCAAACTTCAGTATGTCTGCTAAGCCCCTAATGAGATGAGATTGTCCAAAATCCACCTAGAGCTGCTTTGCTCACTGCAAAGTCTCTAATATTCCTATATTTGGCAGAAAATAAGTAGCTTCTTTAAAAATATATCTATTATTTGCAGCATTGACACTTGTTTGTGGAAGAACAAGTTTCCTATGGAGTATTAAAGCTCATTCTTTGTTCTTGTCCACGCGGATTTCCTAACTTCAAACAGGACTCCTGTGTCCCACCCTGGAATCCTCACTAGACTCGGCAAGGTTGGGAAGGCTGGTGTGATGGTGATGCTGGTGATCATGAAGAAAGCTTCTTGAAGGAAAGGACTCCCCTCCGTTAATACAGAGGGGCAGGAAGCTCTTAATATAGAGACAAATGAGATCTGGGTTAACCGGGACCTCTCTGAGGAGGTCCCCTTTAGTCCAAAAAGGCCAACTTCAAATCTTAACACCAGATGGGGAGAGGGAGGGAATCGGTCATATTACACAGCCAGGGAATGATGCTTGCGTGCACATCCCTTTTAGGGGGCCTTGGTTCGGGGCGGGGTGGGGCGGGGCGGGGATGGGCAGAAAGCGCAAATGTTTACATCAAGAAGTGAAGCAGCTTTAGAAGTGCGTCCACACCTTCATTTTATGAATGATGTGGGTCAGAGAGAACTGAAAACCACCTGCTATCTATTCTCACTTGAGGATCTAGACTGTGTATGTGTAAAAATCTCCAAATATTTAAAAACTGGCTCAATTTTGTGAAGCGCAGCGCTGGCCAAGCAAAACACGTGTTCAGAGTGCCCGAGGAAGCAGTCCCGACTGGGGCAGGATTGCACAGTTCAAATCTTTCGCACCAGACCAGGATACACTCGAGCACTCAGGAGCCCAGGAGGTGCCAGCTACTGGTGTTGCTTAGAAAGCTGGAGACTCACACCAAGTGTGTTGAAAAATTAAACACAAGGAACTCTGGGGAGATTTGATTCTTTTTAGGAAAGGGAAGAGGGCTGGGAGTAAACGAGAGTAACACAGGTGTGTGTGGGGGAATAAAATATATATTTATATTTATTTATATATCATATTAGTAGAAGGCATAGCAATTTCACGGACAAGGAAACTTGTCCTGACTTTTCTGCAGCCAGTGAAGGCAAAAATGGGGCTCAAGAATATTTAAACGATTCAAAATGGGGTCACATTTCTGCGCTAGTTGGGGAAGGTGATTCCCAAGGCAGATGTGGGGCCTGAAGCTCAAGTGAACAGTCCAGGAGAAACAATGGCACAAGGAGCCCCAGGATCTGGTCCCCAAACAGCGGGGCTCTTAAATAGCTCCATGGACAGATGAGGGCCCGCACATAGGGAATGATTTTGCAGAAGCAAGTGCATCGTGGCCATAGCAGACTGTGGGACACGGAGCCCCTCTCCCAATGCCAGCCCCACTCTCCCCCCATGTAGTCAGAGAACCACCCATCCCACGTGTGATTGTCAAGTGCTAATGTTGTCATGGATCCCTTCTTCTGCGCTCAGCTCTGGAGCTCTCCAATCAAACCAATTTCCTGGGAATACTTGATCTTTTTCTTTATCTCTTTCCAGAGTATGGCCGTATATATATATAGATATAGACATATATAGATAGAAATATATATAAAACATAGCTATTCCATATTATATACAGGCATTAATAAAGTGCAAATGTTATTAGCTATTGTAAAAGTCAATCTCATTTCCTGAGGAACTGCTAACACAGCTTATCCTATGACAACGTCAAAGGCATAGAATGCTTCATGTCACCCACCCCAGCCAGCTGTTTCTGCTCAGTCCCATGGCTTACAGGCAAGGGAGTGAGCCCTGGATTTCCAGGAAGCATCCGTCAGCTTAGGGGCAGCTTCTGCTGCCTCTGTTCTTTGGACTTGGCCCAGCCTGCCCTGGAAGAGCTATTTGGTGGTGCCCAGCGAGCCATCTTCGGGAATCTTCTCCTCAGAGCAGCTCCTCCCCGAGAGCCTGTCCAGGTGCTCCAGCTCGCTGAAGCGCTCGGCCACACACTGGGCCGTGAGCCGGGCTTCTGGGTCGTGGTCCCAGCACTCGGTCAGAGTCTCACACACCATCTGGATGCCCTGCAAAGGGAGAGAAGTCCACAGGCAACATGAGCGGGTGTGTGGCTGGGCTCCACGGACGACCAGATGGTCTTTGTTCTTGCAGCGCAGGCCAGGTGGGAGAGAGCCCGTGCACTGAACCCGTTTCGACCGAGCCAGCCAGTGTCATGTAGACTGAGGGAGCTCTGCAGGGGGCTGGGCATAGCCCTGGGCATCTGTTGGACCTGTCTGCTCTGCTGCCTTTTGATCACAGTACGTTGTGAAATGGAGAGACAGCACAAGGACTCTCAGTAGGCTTCTGGGGTCCTGAAAATTCCCAGGAAGTGCCCCCATACCGTATCACGGGACGGAATACCAGTCAGAGCTGCCTCACTCCTCCCCAGTGTTAGGCTGGGCCCTGCGAAGCAGTTGTCGTTGATTCTAGGCCTTTTCAGAGGGTTCAACCTGACCCCATAATGTACAAAAGGCATGTCCAGGAAATGCTGCTCAGTACCCTGGGGAGGGTCTTTTTCCAGGGCTTGAATGTTTACTTTGCATTGCAAATATTTTTGCTATTATTTCAAGTCCTTGTGGGAAATAGAGCAGGCCTGGGGTTAAACAGATAGCCTGTAGGCAGAAGGAGTGTGCCCTGAACAATTAGGCTCAACACTGTTATCTGTGGGAACTACTCAGCAGGTGGGCCTGGGGGAACAGATGAATCCCAGCACTGCCCCGGGAACCAGCACGCTACCCCTACATGCAACTCCTAACACACCTCAGAGCCCCTTCCTGCCCTGCCGGGGGTCACATTCATGCTATTGAATTAATTGTATAATTCACCTAATTGACGGTATTGATTGATGGCCCGGTTAAGAGTGGAGTGTTATTGTTGGTACACAAGAAACATTTATTTTATTCTGACACTGTAATTACAGGCAGTAAATTAAATTAAATATTAAGCATTAACTTGAAATCAATAGGGCAACAAATCTCATTAAGGGGAAAAATGTATTATGCAAATTCTTTCCAGAATTTTATAATCATGAATCATGGCTTCATTACAAGAACTATACAACTCAGGAGGCACGCTGGAAAGGAACAACATGAGCGCCTTCTGATTTCAGAGTTAACGCCAAATAGTCGCCTATCATCAGAGCCGGAGGCCTTGCCCGAAACCCCGGGGGCTCAGCCCTGGACTGCCATGGCCCGGTCACTCTCCCCAGCTTTATTAGCTTCTGCCCTGGGAAGTAGCTCTAGGCCAGGACCCGCCCTGGCCAGGCCTCCTGCTCCATCTGTCTTCCCTCAGGCCTGACTTCTTATTTCTGTTTTTTACCCGAGTTCATTCCCCTGCTCTTGGGAAAACCTGGGATAGCGCCAGCTTGCGCTGGATGAGGATTCATCCAAGGCAAGAGGAGGTTCTCCACATAGAAAGGATGGCTCTGTCCATGGCACGGGCACACTGCTCCCTCTCATGCTTCATTCACGGCTCTGTCCTGGGTGTGTGCTCACAGCCTATCACTTTGCTCTTTTTCTCTGACCACTGCCCTCATCCGAATGCCCCCTGACAGAGAATTTGGGTAAGTCCAGAATGACTGGCCTGCTATAGACGGCCTTACCTACCATTTCTTGAAAAGAAAAAAAAAAGAAGCCATTAGGATGTTCCCAACAAACAGACATCCTGTTTGTTCATTTGCATGTCCCTCCTCTTTGCTTTCTTTCATTCTCAGCTCTGTGCACAGCCTGCATGCGGCCCTGGGAGCAAGGCAGTCAACTCTCAGCCCAGCGGGCCGACATACTCTGCTGATTTCTCTCAGCTCAGTATTTCCTTCTACAGCTAAAAGTTTCCAGAAGAAGACATGTGGAACTCAGAAGGGAACAAAACATAAGCTCCCCAGGTAAAGGTCTAGAGGTGAGTGGCAGAAGCCGCAAACAAAATATTTTACTGGAACCGAGCGGCCTTGGACAATGGGACAGATGCCCTTCAAATGATGACCCAGGAGCCCTCTCTGAACGCTGTATCCACCTGCCAGTTGGGACTTACAATATCAGGGTCACCCCACTTGATTGAAATGTTCTTTCTAAACAAAACCTAATGAGATTACGAAAACCAATGGAAACTGCCCTCCGATGGAAGCTCAATAGCCCAGAATTCTCTCCTACCTGAGGGGCTACTCAGATTCTCCCCTCACGGCAGCCACGCCTTACCTGGTGGTTGAGCCAGGAGCTAGGAATTTCCGGTCGTCCCCGATCTCTCAACACATTGTCCTTCATACTTTCGACACAGGGATGCTCCCGCACCTTGGAACCAAATGGAGGCTCGTACTCTTTGACTTCTGTTAAGAAAGCAGACAAGCACAGGGCCGTTGAGAGGAGTGTCTGTAGTGGGGAACAGGAACACGGTGGGACGGCTGGCTGGACCGCTGAGGCCCTGAGTGTCAAGATATATCCGAGACTACTCTGAGTGCAATTTTTAATCATGGGTTAAAACAAGAAGGAAGGAGTGGTTGTAGAAGGAGCTTGAAGAATATGCCACAAATGATGACTGAGGGCTTGCTTCGGACTAGGTATTGGGCTAACAGCTGGGGACAGAGTGGTATGCAAGACCAGCAAGGTCACCAAGCTTACATCTGAACACAGGCATTCTCAATGGGGTGATGTTGCCCCAACAGAGCACAACTGCTTCTTTCTTGGGAGGTGGAAACAGTCTTACATACTAGAGTGGTTTGTAGCTCGACAATGGTCCGTAGTCCAAAAACAAATTTCATAGGTGGTGTGAGTTCCTGGCAATATTCAGCCTAGAAAGGGATGAAATGCTGATACATGCTACAGTATGGATGAACCTTGAAAACATTATGCTCGGTGAAAGAAGCTAGACAAAAAAGATAAATATTGTATGATTCTACTTACATGAGGTACTTCAAATTGACTAATTCTTAGAGACAGTGGTTGCCAGAGTGAAGAGATGGAGGGTTAGTATTTAGCAGATTACAGAGATTCAGTTGGGGAAGATAAAAATAAGTCTGGAAATGGATCATGGTAATGGTTGCACAACATTGTGAATGTACTTAATGCTAGTGAATTAATTATTCACTTAAAAATGGTATATTGCGTATACTTTCATGGGAATTAGTGATTTAGGAAAAAATGTCTACAAATTTCCTTAGGATAGCAATGATGAGAAAAAGTTTGCGAAATGCTGTTTAGTAAGATGATAGAGGGGAGACATTAATAATATCATCAACAAACAAAAGCTTAAAAAGTAATTTTTTTTCAGTGAGACATGCTGTAAAAACAATAGAACATGATGTAACCCCTCACTAGGGCTTTAGGTTTCCACTAAGATCAATTTCTTTATAGAAACTTTCTTAAATATACCCTAAGCCATTCTTGATCAGATGTCCTGGGCAGAGCCCTACTTTAGCATGTGTTATATCTAATCTAATAAAAGAGTAATATGCAAATTAACCATCACTCGAAGACACCTAAGCCACGCCTTCCAGCCAAGCCACACCCACCAGCCAATCAGAGCGACTGTATGCAAATTAACCCAGCCAAGATGGCGGCTGGCAGCCATGGAGCTAGAGCAAACAGGAGGCTTCTGCTTGGAGGAAAATGCCTGCCTTGGCTGGCTCAAAGCAACAAAGTTTTAATTATAGAAGCCACGGAGCTGAAGGAAAAGGACGCTTTGTTGCCTGCCTAGGCCAGCTTTGGTCTGCGCTCAAGGCAACAATGTTTCAATTATAGAAGATAAATAAACCCCAGAACCTGCTTCCAGCCAGCCTTGCTGGGACCTTGGGTCAATGGGAGCTGTGGCCAGCATGCAAACAGCCTGCAGCTCCTCACCCAGACTGCCCAGGCACACCAGTAGGAACCCAAACCCTGAAGGGGCTGTGGCCAGCCTGAAAACGGCCCTCAGCCCCTCACCCAGGCTGGCCACACTCCCATGGGGTGAGTGTCCCCAATGAGGGGCTTGGCAAGCCTGCAAACAGCCATTAGTCCCTCACCCAGACTGGTTAGGCATGCCAGCAGGTGGACATCCCCTGAGAGGTCCCAGACTACGAGAAGGCACAGGCCGGGCTGAGGGATTCCGCGCCCACCCCCCCCCCCACCCCCGTGCACAAATTTTTGTGCACCAGTCCCCTGGTTTTCATATAATCAACTGCTTATTTGTCTTACACAACTAGACTGTGAGCATTCAAGGGCAGATTCAGAGTTTCTTTCTCATTCTTATATTTCCAGCACCCATGAGAGGACCTCCCATACAAAAGGCTCCCAACAAATGCTTTGGTGTGTGAATGAATGAATGAAAGAGCGAGTGAACGAATGACCTGCTGATACTGTCCAATTTGCAGCAAGGTATAAACTCCTGTTGACTCTTACTTAAAACAGCACACTAATTCAAGTGGGTGGGCTAATAATACCTGTCAGGGAGGCACAGGAAAATTTAAAAGATAGAAACAACTCCAGAACTAAAACAGGTCAGAGATAAAAGGGGACAGTAGGCTGAATTCAACATTTTTCTCCCAAGGAAGTAGGACCTTTGACCTATAGCTTCAAATAGTCCTGTTTAATGAGGAAAACTTTCACTCCTTTGCCCTCCCATGCTAAGAAGTGAAGAAGCTTTCAAGGCAAAATGACAGTTTGTGAAAAGAGATGGCTTGCTCTTGTTTGTTTATTTGGAATCTTTCCCTCTTTCCCAGAACCCTGGTTGCATACTTATCTTCTTCAGCCTCACCCAATCAGGAGAGCTAGCAAGATGCTGTCTTTCTACATAGTTTGAAGTAGAGAAATGTGGAAGGACGGCCTCCCTTCATACAAAGACAAGCACAAACCATCCTGTTGTGTGTACACTTTTGCCTTGAAGGGCCCATAGCATTGCTCTTGGGGTGAGACCAGAGTTTTGATTTGCCTGTTTTCATTTATTTCTTCCATTCTCTTCCCTTCTACCAAACTGTAAAGTCCCAAGGAAGAGACTGGGTCTTGTGTCTTGTCACTCCCCAACCAGTGCGAAATTGCTGGGGCTGAATTACATACCTTGTATCCCTGTTTATTTTTCACCTTGCTTCTTTACGTATTTTTATTTTAGAAAATGCAGATAATTCAAAGTAAAAAAAATAAAAAATCACTAAATGGATAGATATAGACAAAAGCAAATCTCACCTCAACGCCCAACCCCTAGTTTCACAAAAGTGGCTTAGGCTAAAGAGTGGGATTAAAAATGATTTCAATTTTCCCCTTGTTGTTTGTTCCTTACCCATATATTTCTTTATTAAAAACAAAACAAAACAAAAAAAAGAACAAAAGGCAAATGTTTTGCCCCCGGTTAATGGGAAGTGAGACTTCCGGGAAACACTATAGAAATGAATTACAAGGAAAATGAATTCCACTTGGGTGTCATGGCAACACCAGATCGCCATTAAAGCTACTAACCACCTGCTCTCGTTTCCATCCTCCTCCACATCGCAAATCTGAAACAATTAGTTTGAGGAGCACAGACCACAGGTCCACTGCAGTACGTGCTCTACGTGTTTTGCAAGGAATACGCGTTGCATCTCGACAGAGGAAAGGAACACAAGTTATTAAAGATACTCTAAGAGTTTCAAATGAGTCAGACAGAGGACACTAAGGAAGAGTCTTCAGAGATGAGACCCAGCACCTCGTTTTCACAGTTGAGAAAACGAAGGCCAAAGGGTGCACTGGATTCCAGGAAGAGCACTCAGAACTGCCCACTGCATTACCGTCACTCTGATGGGACAGCTTTGCCTTTTTAGGAAGCTTTATTCTCCCTACCAAGCCTTTCGGAAACCTCTTTCTCCCCCACCTAGAACAAGCACAGCTGGGAACATGCCGTCACCGATGTGACAAATGTGTCCCTCGCTGCTGGGGCGAGGCCCTTCCCACCAGAGGCCCTGAAAAGGGAAGCTTCTGGGACCTGTTGGATGTTATGGTTTGTCATTCCTACACAAGCTCTGCAGGAGAACCACGGGTGACCAAGCGCACCCCTGTCCTTACTGCTCTTATACACCGACATTGCACCATGCTGGGGTTAGGGAAGCCGGAGGGCCGGGGGTGGTGGAGATGGGGAAAAAGGAGAATGTTGCATTTTACACTGCAGGTACCAGGTCAGGGCATGGTTGGCAGCAGAGATGAGGCAGTGTTTTCTAGAGTTCCTCTGTGTGCCTTTGATCAAACAATGCCCAGGCCTCGCTTCTGTGATGAACTGCAGAGAAAGCAAGTTAGGGGGTGAGTGGGATTAGTTCAATGAGTGCTGTACCTGGCTAACCGAGACTGAGAACCACCCTTTTAAAAAAAATCTGGAAATGCCTCTAAGAAAAAAAGCAAAGAGTCTAGAGAGTAAGACTGAGTTTAGCCCTTAAAAAAAATAGTGCTAACAGTATGCACCACAGGTTGGCGTATTGTCAGTTTTGTTTGCCCTGGCTCCATCGTGAACTAGATAGGAGATGTGTGCAATTTATGCCTCGGTTCCCATATCCATAAAACGAGAGACGTCAGTGCCCTCCATCATTACTCTGTACGGTGGCCCCTCTTATCCGCAGGGGATATGCTTTACGACTCGAGCAAATGCCTGAAACCGTCACAGTGCCACCCTCCAACGTGTGTGTGTGTGTGTGTGTGTGTGTGTGTGTGTGATTCATTAAGTCAAGCACTTTCACCCTTTTCACTTATAGGAAGCACTTTCAGGCTTCTCTTGGGCACATCCAAATTGCCAGCAGCACTACCCCTGTGCTTTGGGGACATAACTACGTGAAACAAGGTTGACCTGAACACAAGCAATAAGATGCCAAGACAGTGGATCTGATGATCCAGCGGCTATGATGGGCCCGACAGTGGGGAGAAGGTAAACAGCATGGATAGGCTAGACAAGGGGAAGATTCCCATCCTTAGCAGGCCTGTGCACGATTGCACCACGTTACTCGGTATACTGTGCAATTTCAAACTTATGAATTGTCTCTGGAATTGTCCATTTAATAGCTTTGGATGACTGCAGTGGCTGAAACTGTGGATAAGGGGGACCACTGTAAACTACTATAGGACCAACCGCTGGCCACACCCCTCTCTACACTTACCCTTTCCATGCACTCGGGGTGAGCTGGCAGTTCACCCTCCTACCTTGCCCGGGGAGCAGCCCTTGACCAAAGACGGATGGGAGCTGTAAGATAAACACCCTGCTTCCTCCTGAATCGCGTGGTGTGAGGCTGAGGTGCACCTTCCACCTGGCACCCCGGTGCCCAGCAGGGTTAAACTCCAGTTGTCCACAGTGGAGACCCGCTTGACCACACACCACTCATTGGCTTCCTTCCCTTTCATGACTCACTTCCCCAGTTCCTTGTTGGCATTTCCTGAGATCTACTCCCAAAGAACTACATGCACTCAACTTCTTGCTCCAGGCTCTGGGACACCCAACCCAAGGCAGATGCCCACACAGCTATTGGCTCAAACCCAGTCCCCCTCTCACCTGCAGGCTGCTTCCCACCCCAGGCATAGGAGGCTCAACACCTCAGGATCTCCTAGGGGGCCTCATACAGCTTTCCTAAGAAACCTCATTTCATGGCTTGAGAACTTGCTCTTCTTTCCGACTTCCTTCCCTTCCCCTGCCTTTCCCCGCAGTCTTGTCCCTAACAGAAGCTCCCCACCTCACCCCCCAATCCCAGGCCCTTGCAGCTCCCTTTACTTTCTCTGCTGTTCGGTCTCCATGCAAGTGTTGCTGGGGTGTGTGGGCGGCACTGAAGAGAAACCACACTTGCCTCCCTCTGCCCAGTTGGGCAGCACTCCAGGGCCAGTCTCTACACAGCAGAGCCATTCCTCCAAAAGTCAGCATCTGGCCCCCAGCTGCTGCGCGGACTGCAGCGCCAGCCTCACAGTGCAGAGAAGTTGTTGACAGTTTTCCCTGAAACAGGGCCCCCGAGTTTTTCTATCTGCCTTCCAAGTAAGACTCCCCTGAAATCCAGCAAAACCAAGTGCTTCCATCCCAGTCTTTTTGGTCTTTGGTCCTCCTGTCCCACCCCTCTTTTTTTTTTTTTTTCTTTTCGATGCATTTGCACATTTTGTCTGTCTCACAAGACTGCAGCAAGCTGACAGTACGTACTGTGCAGGAGCCATTCTGGGGGCTGTGTTTTTCCTCTTTGTTAAATACCTGCTCAGCCAGCTGCTATGTGTCAGCTTCTATTCAAAGGCCTAAATGGCTAGAGATTTGGAAGTTGGTGGGCTTGTGGGCCTGTTTTGGCTGGGGATGCCATGAACTGAGGGCCTGCTGTGCTCGCCAATGGGGGCCCTGAGAGGCACCCCGCCTTCATCTGCCTCCCACACACCCCACAAACACTTGCATGAAGACTAAACAAACTGAAAGCCACGGACAGAGATTTCTTTGTAAAAGAGCCAGTCACTGGGCTTGTCATTGCTGAATGGAGATTTCAGCACTTTTCTCCTTCGTAAAAAGTAACACACCAGTCTCCTCTTCCTTTCTAGCTCTCTCTTCAAACAACTACAAAGCCCTGTTTTCTTGTGTGTTTTTTCTTTCCTCTTGTATTCTTTCAGATCAAAGTATCTGAAATAATACCCTTGGTCATTGTCTATTTCCTATCTGCTTTATTTTTCTTTATATAATCACCCCTGATGTTATAGTATGCTAGAGGCCTGGTGCACAAAAATTTGTGCACTGGGGGTGGGGGGGGTGGGCGCTCAGCCTGGCCTGTGCCCTCTCGCAGTCTGGGAATCCTTGGGGGATGTCCACCAGCTGGCTTAGGCCTGCTCCCCAGGGGATCGGGCCTAAGCTGGAGTCAGACATCCCTCTGGCAGCCTGGGAGCCCTCAGAGGATGTCCACTTGTCAGTGGGGAGCAGGCCGAAGCTGTAGTCGGACATCCTTAGCGCTGCTGAGGAGGTGAGAGAGACTCCCACCACCACCGTTGTACTGGCAGCCGTCAGCCTGGCTTGTGGCTGAGCAGAGCTCCTCCTATGGGAGCGCACTCACCATCAGAGGGCAGCTCCTGAATTGAGCGTCTGCCCCCTGGTGGTCAGTGTGTATCATATTAACCAATCATTCCCAGTGGTTCTGCTGTTAGGGTCAATTTGCTTATTACCCTTTTATTATATAGGACGAGAGGTCCAGTGCACAAATTCATGCATGGGTGGAATCTAGCCAGCAGGAGGGATCAAGGGTGGTTAGTGGGCCGGCCCTGCCTTCTGGTCAAACTCCTGGTTGAATTCCAGGTCAAATGGACAATTTGCATATTAGCTTTTTATTAAATAGGGTATCTACTTGTTCATTACTTGTCTTTCTAAAATATTAGCTCTTCATTAGACTTTCTGTCCCTTGAGGGCAGAGGCTGGTTTTACTCACTGCTATTATCCTTAGCATTTTGGTTAATGCCTGCCACATATTAGGTGCTCAATGAATATTTGTTGAGTGAACAAATGAACAAATGAATGTACCTTCAGAGAAATGTAAGAATAAGGGAGTTATCTCAGACTTGAAGACACCGAGTCTGCAACATGCTACAGAGTTTACTAGCCTTGGGCTTCTGTAAACTGAAATTCACCCGGGGGAGGCAGAAAGGTCAATCACTAGAATCTTTCAGAAGTGAGGCCATCATTGAACATTCCTCAATGTGTAACTGTCTTGTTAGGGACTTCTAGAAAGGCTCTGCATCAAAGACCAGGATGCACAAAGTAGTGCTAACTCCCTCATCCCTAAGAAAATAGTGGTAATGGTCCCTGCCATTTATTAAACATGTACTCTATCAGTCAGGCCAGCATATACTAGGAAGGTTAGGGCCTGTGGGCTAGAGTCAGATGACAGGGCTTTGATTTCTGGCTGTATAGCTTTCCTCCTGAAACCTCTGTTTTCTCATCTGTAAAATGGGGCTTATCATAGTACATACTTCAGCCTAACCAGTGTTGCTAAGTGGTTGAGCATCACGGTGCAATTCCCAGTCAGGGCACATGCCTGGGTTGCAAGCTTGATCCCCAGTAGGGGGTGTGCAGGAGGCAGCCAATCAGTGATTCTCATCATTGATGTTTCTCTCTCCCTCTGCCTTTCTCTCTCTGAATCCAATAAAATCATATTTAAAAAAAAAAATAGTACATACTTCAAAGAGTCCTTGCTGGGTGAAATGAGCTGATTCATGAAGCTAGTATTCATGTCATGGTAGCTAGTATTCCTTTGTGTTTTATTACATGACCAAACCTACCTCCACCAGAAAGCCTTTCCCCTTTGGCCACTCTCTTCAGTTATGGCAACCCATCTCTTGAGATTCTAGGTGGAAATTTGTGTTAATGGGGTTGCACCAACCTGATAAGTGTAAGGATTCTCCAGTGCAGTGCTTCTGAGTTGCTCTGCACAGATGAGAGGCTGGCTGGAAAAGGTGTAACTCAGGAGGACACTCCTGGGTCTTACCTTTCCTTCCCGAGCTGACCTGTCCCTCAGCGCCTCACCCCACGGCCACATGGGCATTCAGTTCCCTGTGCCCTACCTTCCTGCAGCACTAACCACAGCTGAACCGCACTTTACAAGTCGATTTCAGGGTCCCAGTCCCAGTAAACAGCATGAGACAAAGGCTAGAGGTGAGACCTAAAACACATCCACCAAGGTGACTGCAGAACGAAGAGAGTGTCCAGCGGAGAGGAGACCAGAGAGGCGAGCCAGGGCAGGACTGCACCCGCGTGAAGAATTTGGGCTCAACCCTGAGAACGGAATGGACTTGCTCCAAGGCAGGGACACTGGGAGCTCACATTCTCCTGCAAGTCGGTCCCCAGAAGCTTCACAGCCACTTCATTAGATGTTCTCTCACTCAGAACGAACTAGATGGGGATATTAGTTGCCCTATTTGGTGAAAAAAAAAAATGGCTTTATAACACCTCAAACTAAGGTGAGCATTGTCTGCATTTCCTTTCTGAAATGAAGCTGGCAATGAAAATAAGTAGCATTTGCATGTGTTGTATTTCAAGTCACAGAAAAGAAGTGTTAAGCTTAAGGAAAGCCATGTATACCCCGCCCTCTCCCTTAGGCCCTATCCATTGAAGCCGGACACCAAGTGGAGGGAACTGTTATTGATTTTCTTTGTAAGGGAAGAATTGTGTCTGCATGGGCAAATTTTTTTAAGAAGGAGAACAAAATAAAATTCGGATTCGTCAGTAAATTACACGCCGCTTGAGAGCAAGCCCCGTCTTTACACGTGTGTTTCTACAGCAGCCGGGAGGGAACACGTTGCTCTTTAGGCTTTACGTACCTTCCAAGAGACTCTTGAAATGGAAAAACCAAATCTGAAATTAAGACGAGGCAAAAAAAAATAAATAAAAAAAATAAAAAAATCTGGCTTTAAGGTTTTTAAGGCAACCCAAAAAGAAAAAAAAATACTCTTAAAAAAAGATTTTTTTTAAAGGACTTAATAAATGAGTTCACACATGTAACCAAGTGAAAGGCTTTCTGTTGGACCCACATGACGATAGATAAACAACTTTGTGTTTTTTTTCTGCCTGAGCAGAAATGGAAGAAACAGGACTGTGGGCTGACGATCAAAGAGAATGAGAGCCTCTTTCCGGATCCCCCAAAGCCGTCCATCTGCTCTTACCTTAGAGGTTATGAAAGGCTCTCTGGGACCAGCTGAACAAATGGGATCCTGTTCCTGCCTTGGGAAAACTTGTTTATACTGTATCTGTTTTTAGGCCTCATAAAAGTTGCTGAAGTGTGTTCTTCCCCATTAGCCCGAATTCTTCCACACTCAGCAAATAGCAACAGGAAAGGGCTTCAGTCATTGATAACAGCGAAGGCAGGAAGCTCACACAAGGCCCTAATGAGCTGGCTGCCCTGACAGGGCGAACGGCACAGAGACACCCTCTCTCTCCGGCTCATGGTTTTAGGATATCGGCTTTGAAAGGACAGGAAAGATGCCGGAATTTAGGTAAATTTATTCTGACAGTGACAACAGCATCATCTCTTCCACAACTCAGACACGTCCTAAAGGATTCACTTTGGAACTGTCAAAGCTTTCAAACAGAAAGCGATCCTCGGCGGCGGAAACCTGGTTAAACAAATATCACTGTGCAAGGAAAAACCAAGCAACTCTTGAATCAGAGGCAGCACGCATGTCACCCAAATGCAACCTCAGCGAAATGTTGGGTAGATTGGCCCAGTGAGCAAAGCTTGGCCATCGAAGCAACAAAATAAGTAATGATAATATCACATACCCGCAGACTAAAATAAATATCCGCAACTCCATGCTGATATAAATTAATAATTCAATAAGTAAAAGGGGGTGATGAAAGAAAGTATAGCTATTTCTTACAGTAGAATATCTATAATAAACATAGGAGGAATAAGAAACAGAATCACTGTTAGAAAAACATCATAGTAATAATTATTGCAGGCAAGAACAACTCATGGGTCCCAAAATTAGCAGGCAGAATTATAAGAAATAGCTCTCCTATCCTTAGTATGCACGTGTTTAGTGTCTTTAGAGACAGGTCAAAGTACCTTCCCACAAAATATGTATTCGTTACAAATGGAAAAAAAAAAGTAGTTACTTTACAGGGGAGCAAGCTGGTAGACACCACCTTCACCAAGTGATCAAGGTGAACTGGCCCAGATATGAGACACCGAGAAGGACACAATGTCCTTTCTGGGGCATTCTTGCCCAAAATATATAGCCTCAATCTAATCATGAAAAAACAAGAGAGACCCAACGTGGGAGACTGCCTATAAAATAGCAGGTGTGAATTCTCTGTAAGTGCCAAGGTCATGGAAGACGAAGATAGACGGAGAGCTGTCACAAGTTGCAGGACGCTAATAGGGCGTGGACGGCAAATGTAGTGTGGGGACCTGGATTAGATTCTGTTCCTGAAAAAAAGACATTACTGGGGACTTGGAAATGTGAATAGGTTCGGTAGGTTAATTAAGAGTATTGTACCCATGTTAACTTCCTGCCTTTGCTATTTCTGAAACTATTCTGTAAAAGTCTAAAATTATTGCAAAGCAAAGAGCTAAAAATAAAATTGGAGTTAGGTTGGCTTGACTTAGCAGCCAGTCAGGACCATGCTTAGATCCATACATTTCTAAGTTGGGACCTCGGACCCCGATGGAAACTACTGAGAAGAGAGTCAGACAAGGATCAAGACCTATAGACCTCAGCCATGCTCATGTCCAGAAAGCTCAGGGGACAAGGGACCAATACTCTAAAACAGTGACACCACCCCTGCGCCCCTGAAGAACGCTGCATTCCTCATAACCTCTCTTTGCTCAGTTTTTCAAAACCTAAACAGATACATCAAACCATTCTACTTGTTTTTCCCAACAAAGGAATGTCGTGTCCATAAAGGTAAACTGAGTCAAATTCATCTCCCGGACCTTATTAATTCTGAGTAACATTAAAATACCCCCCCGAAAAAATCAGATATTTTTCTGGAATAGTAGCCATTTGATAAGTAGAAGTAATTCTTATATTATTAGTGTTCATCACTTGCCAGGTATTGGAATATCTGTGGGAAGCTACATCAAGAGAAAGAATGATACTTTACGAAAGGAGATAAGAAGCTCTGTGCTCCAGACACGGACTTTCAGCTTAAAGATGCAGGCTTTTTAGCATAATTCCAAATCCTACTGGGATGGCTATGTCCCACCACATCTCAACTAGGCTCTCATCGTGGAGTCGACTCTTCGGCAACCCTGATCTCATGTTGGAAGCAAATAACATGACATCAGTGTGAAGGCACATGCAACCAGGACGGGGTGCGTACATACCTCCCACCGCATTGCAGCGAGACGTCATCTCCCAGAGCACCAGAGCCATGGAGTAGACATCTGTCTGCTTGAAGGACTCAACATTCTCCAAGTTCATCCTGGACTCTAAGACTTCTGGGGCCATGTATCTTGCAGTTCCCACCTGAGGCAAAAACAGACATGGAGGCCCATTGTTTCATTCCAACCGCATTTTTATTTTCCAAATATAGCTGATGTTTGTCCCCTACGTTGGGTAGATAATCTTAGAAAGTACGCTTTTTAAAGTAAGGAGTCCTGCACGGAAAGGTAGAGCTTATATCATTATTTTTAAAAATAGGTATTCTCTTCCTGAACACCCTATAAGGGGTATAAACAAAACATGGCAAAATAAGGAAACGCCAAACCCCAGAGCTGCCTTGTCCAGCCCCATGAAACATGTCACCATATTATACAATAACATCCTCGCAGATAACCTGGGAGGCAACATCTGTGGTACTTCAGATGTTTATTTTTGCTTTTGTAAATAAAATATTTCTTCATTCCTGAAATTCCACGATTTATGGTGGAAATAACCATAAATGCCATTAGTCTGGGTCACCTAAGGGCTGTCTGAATCTTCATTGTAGTGCCGAGAATGTAGTATAATTTTATAAAAGAGATATCCCCAGTAAAAGACCAAACCTGGATCTTCAGGTAGTTTCATTTGGACAATGACTGGTAATATGAAAACACTGAGACACAAAGGAACGCCAACTATTTCTAGGGAAGGAATCACTGAAATGCTTGCTGATGCAGCCAGCACCTATAAAGCTACATAATAATGAAGTCCTCCCTTCTCTACAAATCTAAGAAAAGTCAAGTGAGCTGGTATTATTAACCCAAAGAATGTTTTTTATTGGCATGCATTAGAAGACATTTTTCTTTTTAATAGGTCATTGCATGAGTCATTCTCCTGGCACACTGATCTGTTCATGTTTCCACATGTTTACCTCAAGACTGCCTGAGCAGTCATGGACCCAGGGGGCTGACTGGGCCGTGACTAAAGGCTTCAGAAGCACGTTCCTCCTCCCCGGTAGAGAAAACATTGGTGCCCTGGAGACTCCACTCTGGTCCACAGTTAAGCTTCCAGTGTGTGAAAACAAGGGGCCACATCATTCATAAAGGATGCTGGTAATTTCTAGTCACTTCCCAATAGCTCCCGTAGTTAAACAGGTTTCTATTTTCCTTGCAAGATGCCTTAAAAGTGGAATTATTCATTCACTCAGCCCATCGCTCACACAACAAAAGCTCCTTGGTCACTTTCCCTGTTCAAGGCCTTGTGCTAGATGTGACCAAATGGGCATGGATTTGGACCCCATGGAGAGTGCCTTCTAGAACAATGTAAAATAATAAAAAACAATACAACTACTAACGGTACAGAGTACAGCCATAGGAGAAGGGAAAACATAAAGTGCTAAGAGTGTTTGAAGCACAGAAAAATAATTGGCAAGTGGAAGAGAAATGAGGATCGACTCAAGAAGAAAACTGTCCTGAATTGGGGAGAATTTAAAGAAATAGGAGGAGAAATGCTGCTCATTAGCACTCTGCCAGGAGAGAGTGGGATATAGACAAGCATAGAGAGTGTAGGGCTACTTAGGGATGAAGAGGTAGGTGGGGCCAGGGACAGGGTAAGGGGAGTCCAGGTCGGACTTACCTGCCCACTATTGGCCAAGTCATCCACAGACAGAGTGGGGTCCAGACGCAGGGAAAGCCCGAAGTCACACAGGCAGCAGGTCAGGTCATTCTTCACCAGGATGTTGGAGCTCTTGAGGTCCCTGTGCACGATGGGCATCTTGGGCCTCCCGCACAGGGTGTGGTCACTGTGCAGGTGAGCTATGCCCCTGGCCAGGGAGCTACCCAGCTTGCACAGGTCCTCCCAGCTGATGACATGTCTGGTGAGATACTCCTGTAGGTTGCCCTTGGCATGGAAAGCAGTGATCAGCCAGTACTGCTTCCCCAACTCCGTCTTCCGCTCCTCGGCCGTCAGGAACTGGAGGATGTTCTCATGCTTCAGGTTGATGTCTGAGAAGATGTCTTTCTCCATCTTCCAGGAGGCGTACTCCTCATAAGGGAAGATCTTGACTGCCACAGTCTCGAACTGCTCTGATGTGTTCTGTTTCAGCTTGGCCTTGTAGACCTCGGCAAAGCGACCTTTCCCCACCAGGGTGTCCAGCTCAATGGGCAGCAGTTCCGTGTTGTGGTTGATGTTGTTGGCACACGTGGAGCTGATGTCGGAGCGGTCGTCTTCTATGATGATGGCCAGGCGCTCACTGAGGTCCATGAGCTTCCGCGGCTTACTGCTCTCCCAGGACGGGGTCAGCTTCTGCTTCCGGTGGACACGGTAGCAGTAGAAGATGATGATGACGGCGATGGCGATGACCAGTGGTGGCAGGAGGCTGACGCCTGTCACTTGGAATATGACTAATAATAAGTCAGGGTTGTTGGTGGAATATTCTGATGTGGGAAATAAAACAAAGGAGAGAGAACATTGGATTGAGTAGGTAGGTACACATCCTTGCAGATAACCTGGGAGGCAAAAGCTGTGATACTTCAGGTGTTTATTTTTGCAAATATTTCTTCATTCCTGAAATTCCAAGATTTATGGTGGAAATGCTCATATATGCCATTAATTTGGTCACTTAAGGGCTGTCGTAAGCTTCTTTGTGAGGAAGTGGGTGTACACCTCACGTGTCCAGATGTTTCAACATCAATATAGTTTTTATAAATAATGCATTGTGAACTTTTATTCCACGGATGGATGCGAGTGTGCACCTGTCTCGTCTTCCCTGCCTCTGGCCATTCATTCAATGTTTCCTACTCTTCCCTCAAACTTTAGCTTAGATGCCACTGCCTGAAAAGAAATCTAGGAAACTTGGAAAATATTTCCCTTTATATAATCTCACAGCACCCTACATTTTTCCTATGTAACAATGTACCAGTTTCAATGAAATAACTATGGCTCTACTTAGTGGTTTGATATTTGCCTTTTTCTACTTCCCACCCCCAGTAGACTGAGAAGTCTTGCTGGCAGGGACCATGACTTGCCTTCTTCATGACCGTAAACAACACCCAGTACCCATCAGTGTTGAATAAGTGGAAGTGTTTACTGAGTGTTAACAAACTCAAGGCATTGCAGGAGGCTTTGGGAATATAGAAAGAATGTCAAGTCCTGCTTCCAAAAACTTGCACATATGGGATCTAGTTTAAACAAAGAGATCATCATAGTGTGCCCAGACAGAGTCCTTGCTCCAACTTCTCCTGTCTTGATCAACATCTAGGCTACCTTTAAGCATCACCTCTGAGCCTCACGGTGGTGGAGAGAGAAATCTGTGGGAGGGGTCTCTTTGGAAGTCAGCTCCCTTATAATCACCCCATATTCCTTTTCAGTGTGTGTGTGATTTGTAGCTTCAGAGAACAGAACTACTTAATAACAACAAAGGTGAGAGAAGTTAAAGAAGGAAATGTATCCTGTTTGCTGACTTGGTCACTGAAGCAGGCCCTGTGGTTTGACACCAGCTATTTCACTCTAATGTCTTATATTTCAAACTCTGATCCATGTGCTGGCCATGGTAGAGGCTGGTTAGACAGTTTTCCTCTTGGGGAGAAGGTCATGGATGGAATCGTTTAGGGGGCAGGAGGCAGTGAATGGAAGTTCAGTGAGAGGTTTGTTATTCAAGAATCCCAGAATTCCACTCCTTTATACATCTTCCCTCAAAGGTATCCTTTCATTAGCAGGCCTCATGCCCAGGGGCTGCATTCATTCATTAAACACAGAGTTCCTGAGTTCCTGCTATGGGTCTAGCTCTGCCCTGAAAGAGATTGTAACCCAGTAGAGGAGTTAGGGCACGCATTCAAATGCCTAGTGATAGATGGCCGTCCAGAGTGGGAGCTGCATGTGTGCTGCAGTCTATGTGTTGGCAGAAAAGCTTAGAGAAACAGGGAAGGACTGCCACTGAGTTGGGCAAAAAAGTTAAAGATGTGTAAAAGGAATGTTATGTTAAGAATTAAGAATATATTATCTACTTGAGGAAGAGGAATCCGCCCCCCTCCCCACATTGATTACTCTGCATAAGGGAAATAAAAAGGAAAGTAATGAGTAGGTGATAATGGAACCAGGCATATCAGAGAAGAAATCTATAATTATTCAATCAGCAGTTTTCACTGACTATAGGTGTTTGGGGGCTGGGAAATGATGAGAATGCAGTCCAGGTGGAATGGAGATAACCATCATCTTCTTAAGGGAACCCATTCCCTCTTTGACTTTGATAGCGTCACTTCATGAAGCACCACGAGTAAGGAAGCTAGTACCACGTTGATTTGGAGTTTTTAGGTTTAATGTGATTCACAACCTATTCTTACAGCAACTCCTAAGTGGAAACACTAACTTCCACTAACTATATATTCTAAATGAGAACCTTAAGTCTTAAGCCTGATGACACTAAGAACTGGAAAAGTAAACCCAAAACATATTTTCAGCAACCAAGAGAAAAAAATGAGTATTTTGAGGAAGATACATTAATGCATTAAAACAAATAGGAAAAGGGATGCAATTTGACTCTTAAAAACCTGAATTCTTGCCCGGCTGGTATGGCTCCGTGGTTGAGTGTTGATCTATGAACCAGGAGATCACAGTTCAATTCCCAGTCGGGGCACATGCCCAGTTTGCAGGCTGGATCCCCAGTAGGGGGCGTGCAGGAGGCATCCAGTCAATGATTCTCTCTCATCATGGATGTTTCTAGTTCTCCCTCTCCCTTCCTCTCTCTGAAATCAATGGGCACATATAGATTTTTTTTAAAAAAACTGAATTTTTACTCACACTTGAAGGCTTAAAGGGGACAAAGGACAGGTAGGACTAGGAGTGGACATGACAATGGGATGAAGCAATAACAGAAAGGAATTGTGGAGACAGACATGTGGACTGTCCCTGGGGTCTGGCAAAGTATGAGCTAGAGATCAAAATTAAGGGGACAGATGAGATAATATTCAGGTGCAACAGCTGGAAACAACATGCCTTCCCTGTAACTCCACCTCTATTATCTGAAGCATCCGATGAATGCGTTCCTGTCAAATGCCCACTTGTCGGCAAATACAGAGACATTTTATCATCATAAATTGGGCTGATGCTCTGATTGTTCGTCTCTCCCATGAGAAAGCATGTTATTCTTGGGGAATAGCCAGGTGTGTTCTTATCCTCATCGTGCACCCAGAGCTGGCCTCAGGATGGGGCACCTTCTGGTACTCAGCCACTATTTGTTGTAGAAGCTGAATGAATGATGACATGGGGGACAATATCCCTCACGTGTTTTATGTTCTGCAGCAGGAGTTGGCAAACTGCAGCCCAAGGGCCCATGGCCTATTTTGGTACAGCCCTATGAGGAACACACTTTTTTTTTTTCACTTTTAAAGGATCATTTAAAAAGCAAACAAACTTCACTGACAGGGAAATAAAAATCAATGAAAAGTCATCTTGTACCTGTTAGAATAGCTATTCTTGAAATGAAGAAATAAGTGCTGGAGCTGATATATAGAGAAAAGGGAGTCCTCAGGCATGGTTGGGGGAAATGGAAATTGGTGTGGCAGCTATGGCCAACAGCATGGAGGTTCCTCAAAAATTTAACAGTACAGCTACCATCTGACCCAGCAATTCCTCTTCTGGGTGCTTATCCTAAGATACGAAAACACTAACTCGAAAAATATATCCCCAATGTTCATTATAGTATTATTGACTATAGTCAAGATACTGAAACAACCTAAGTGTCCATCAATGCATGATTGAATGCACAAAAAGGGGTACATGAAGTGCCCATCAGCAGATGAGTGGATTTAAAAACTGCAGTGCATCTATACAATGAAATACTACACTGCGGTAAAAAAGAAGGAATTCTTACCATTTGCAACAGCATGAATGGAGCTGGAGAGCCTTATGCTAAGCAAAATAAGCCAGAGAAAGATAAATATCACATGATCTCACTCATTTATGGAATATAATGAACAACATCAGCTGATGAATAAAAACAGAGACAGAGACGCGTCGGTCAGACTGTCAAACCTCAGAGGGAAGGTAGGGGAGGTTGGGGGTAAGAGGGAGAGATCAACCAAAGGACTTGTATGCATGCATATAAGCCTAACCAATGGACACAGACACAGGGGGGTGAGGGCATGAGTTGGGGGGTGTGGGAGGGCAATGCGGCGATAAGGACACATATGTAATACCTTAATCAATAAAGAAATAAAAAAAATAACACTAATTATGCCAAAAAAGGGGAAAGAAAAAGTGGTATATACATACAATGGAATACTACTCTGCCAAAAACAGATGAATTATTGCCATTTGTGATAACACAGACAGATATTGAGGGTACTGTGCTAAATGAAATAAGTCAGATGGAAAAGGACAAAACTAATATCTCACTAATCCATGGAATATAAAACAAAAAAAGTAACAAACAAAAACACACAGAAAAGCAAAACATAGATACAGATGACAGAATAGTATTTAACAGAGGAAAAGGGGGATGAGAGGAAGGCAAATGGGTAAAGGGGTCAAATATATGGTGACCCATGGAAATTAGATTTTGATGGTGAGCACACAGTATAGTAAACAGATATTGAATTATAATATTGGACACCTGAAATTTATACAGTTAGTAACCAATGTTATCCCAATAAAAAATAAATTTTAAAAAAGAAGCTAAGAATTTCATGCAAGAGAGCTCATATATTGCTCAGACAACCTAAAATATTCACTATCTTCCCCTTTACAAAAAATGTTTGCTGACTACTCTTCTATAGATGTTATTTTAACAGCCTGTGACACAAGGGCAGAATGTGGAGAGATTTTATTTTGATCCATTGTGAATATTCTCTTTCACATGTTAGAAATCAACACAACTAGGAAATTTTACATATTAATTGCATAATTACTTAGTCATGTCTCTAATTCATTAAATAGTGCCAAACATCCAAATGAGCTGTTTATCTACCACTCCTAAGTAAATTTTATAATTCCTGGACATACATCAAAAGGGTCTTCCTCACTAAATTCTTTTTTTTTTTTTTTTTGCTTTTCAGCAGCTGTATTTCTTTTCTAAAAAAATTTTTATTGATTAAGGTATTACAAATGTGTCTTTATCCCCCTATTGTCCCCTCATCCCCTCAGTCTTGCCCTCACCCTCACCCCCTGTTGTCTGCGTCCATCACTTATGCTTACATGCATGCATACAAGTCCTTTGGTTGATCTCTCCCCTTCACCCCCACCCTCCCCTACCTTCCCTGTGAGATTTGAGCATCTGATCGATGCTTCTCTGTCTCTGGATCTGTTTTTGTTCATTGGTTTATGTAGTTCATTATAGTCTACAAATGAGTGAGATCATGTGATACTTATTTTTCTCTGACTGGCTTAAATGAGTGAGATCATGTGATACTTATTTTTCTCTGACTGGCTTATTTCACTTAGCATAATGCTCTCCATGTCCACCCATGCTTATTGCAAATGATTGGAGTTCCTTCCTTTTTAATGTGGCATAGTATTCCATTGTGTAGATGTACCACAGTTTTCTAATCCATTCATCTGCTGATGGTCACTTAGTCTGATTCCGAATCTCAACTATTGTAAATTGTGCTACTAGGACCATAGGGGTGCATACATCCTTTCTGATTGGTGTTTCCGGTTTCTTGGGATATATTCCTAGATTAAATTCTATTCTTTTTCAGGCTAAGAGATACACAAAGACAGAAATCCCTTAAATGTATCTGGTATTCATTGAAGATGTCTCTAGAAATACCCCCACCTTCAATGTCAGAAACCAAAGTTTTACTTTCCCCTCGAATTTCCTGTGTTTTCTTTTTGAAAATCTACTGTAAATATCTTGTGGGGAGGGAATTATTGAATAACATCTGTCAATGCTGAAACTTCAAAAAGGCGGTGAAAAACCCTCACAATAGCAAAGGGGCTGAAAGGAAGCTTTGGGATGTGGCTTTATCTAAAAAGGAGCCGCCCACACCCTCTCACAGTATTAACCCTTAGGCTGCTACTAAAAAAACCCCAAAACCAACAGCTGTGGGTGTAGGTACCAACTAGCATCTTCTATACTCAGAGACCAATTACACAGAAACTCAAAAACTGAATTCTTAGTATGAACCTGACTGTGTCCTAAGAGTTTTATATAACATTTATATTTCATCAGAAAAAACCCCTATGAGGTAGAAACTGTTATTATTATAAACCCCATTTTATAGATTGGGAACCTCAAAGGGCCAGATGCTTTCAATAATTTCCCATAAACTTGGGCAATAGCAAAACTGACATTTGAAAAGCGCCTGTCAGGTTGGTGAGACCCCTGCTCTTAACTCTAAGCTGTAATGCTCAGACTTCCCGTTGGTGAGAACCAATTTATAATGACTTCATACAGCCTCCCAATTTGACAAAAGCTGGGGCTGGACCAAGTGAGTGTACAGCCATCGGTGAAATGATATCGGCAATTCCTGGATGATGTGTCCTAAGGGACATATTCCGAGTGTGCCGATTACTTCTCTCATTCTTAACTAAGAACCATAGTTCTTAGTTAACCCTGAAAATATGCATCTTTTCTCTCCACGGGAAGAAGAAAAAATCTTACATGAGGAAGAGCCCTAAGAACTTTTTTTCTCTCAGATCCTATTCCTAGATAGAAGATAGTGGGGTTCAAGATGTAATTGTTGAACTGTTGGAAACTTCCATGAATTGTTTCTTGGTTGCATAGATAACTAGTGCTCAAGATCTGACATTCACTTGACACCCCCTTGTTATGTAACACTGAGCTAGCTCTGGGGAGCACAGCAAATAAGGAGCATTTCTCCAAGGTTGTAAAAACTGAGTCCCCACACTATAACCGCAGGAGCTCTTAGCTTAAGCTCCATGGATAGAATTCAGTGCCTCTGTGAGTTTAAAATGGACAAAATTTGTCTAACCCTTAGCTAAAATGTAACCTTTCCTAGCATTATCCATTGATAACTTTGTCACCAATATTAACATTTATTGCAGATGTCTTAGAGTATCATTTACATTCATCATTTGGACATTTCCATTTTTTAGACCTTATCTAGATCTTGTTATTTAAAACATTACCATAGAAACAGATGTTACTATAGCATGAGTTTATTTTTAAAATATTTGATCATTGCAATCCAATGTCATGGATTTTCTTTGGAGTCCTGTGTTTTATATTACATGCATTTAAAAACACATCACTCAGAAAAGAGGTCCGCAGGCTTCTCCTGACTTCCAAGAAGTCCAATGTGCACATGCACACAAGCAAGAGCCCTAGGCAGAGTGAAGGCACCTGATGCTCTTCTCTTTGCCACGATTTCCTAGAGCAGAGTTTGAGATTCTTCCCGTTTCTTGGGGAAGCTGGTAAGGGAGGAAACAGAGCCTCCTGAGATGATGTTGTATTCCCCACGGGCAACTGGGGATTCTTCCTCAGCTTTTGTCACCTGGACAGCGAGCTCTGCAGTAGAAAATGATGGGGACCCCCCTCCTTCAAACTCTTAATAATAAAGATAACTACCATCATGTGCTTCATTGAGCTAGGGGCTCTGAGCAATTCACTTTATAAGCATCATCTCACTTTAGAGATAGAGAAGAAAGAAAGAGAGAGGGAAAGAGAGAGAAGAGAAAGGAAGGCAAAACAGGGAAATGGTGATTTACGATGGTTTGCACAAGGCAAGCAAGGGTGCCCATTTCCCCAGGTCTGAGTGGTTCCTTCACCCCATGCCACCAAGCTGTGTTCCTAGCAATAAACCCAGAGATCCATTTAATAATTCTGAAATTTTCCAAAGAAATGTGTCCCACATAGAGAGGCCAGATTTGGTTGCAAAGAAGGAACCATTTGCAAATGTCAGATTTGATAAACAAATCTTTTTTAAAGACAAAGGTCAAAGATAAATGTTAGCGTGCCATAAAATAATACAAACTGGCAGAAAACCTCAAGAGGAAATTCCATGGTATACATTCCTCTGGAGTGATTTAAATGTAAACAAGTTGCTGAATCTCTCTCACATGCACACCACATAGAGGACAATGAAGACAGGTTGCTTCCAGCCTCTTTCAAATCCTTTGTGATGCCCCATATCCAGCACTGGTTGCTAAAAGGAAATCAAAATTGAACTGCTATAAATCAGTATTTTTAAAAGATCACATAGAACAGCGGTTCTCAACCTGTGGGTCGCGACCCCTTTGGGGGTCGAACGACCCTTTCACAGGGGTTGCCTAAGACCAACCTGCATATCAGATACTTACATTATTATTCATAACAGTAGCAACATTACAGTTATGAAGTAGCAAAAAAATAATTTTCTGGCTGGATCACATGAGGAACTGTATTTGAATGGCCAGAAGGTTGAGAACCACTGACATAGAAGGTGTTTGGAGCAAATTTACCAAGATACTTATTGATCTGAGCAAGAGGAAGGGGCACAGATGATCATTTCCCTCATCCCTCGGTGTGTGGGTATGCAAATGAGCATCACATGGCAACTACAGAGATTCGTGTGAGGTTGGTCGTGACCCTCTAACCACAAAGGTTTTCACAAGCCAACATGTTCATCTAAAGCAACAGGATATATATGCAACTGGCGGAGGTCCAAAGAAGGAAACTGTGCTAAAGAGAGATATGCTGGGGGGGAAGGGGATATTTCCTGTCGAGCCATTCTGTGAATTATAACCCTGAAGAAGTACAGTATTCATTTATTGAGCATCTACTAAATGCCACACACTAGGTTGTTCTATGGTTAAGTTGGAATCCTTATAGCTGCACAGCTAGGCATGTATTATTATTCCCTTTTCATAGAAATAGAAACAGGAAAAAATACATAAAGTGAGCTGGGATCTCAGCAGAGGAGCCTTGCAGGGTAGTTCGTGGTGTGTTTGGAGGGTTGAGCTTCACTGATGAGGTTGCTCATGGTAGCTCTCAGGGGTGTAAGACAACACAGGGTTCAACATGAAAATTCAGAAAAAGGACAAGATTATGGAGCCAAAGAAAATAGAAGGAAAGTAGTTGCAATTGGTGAAATAGAAAACAGAGATATAAGCAGGAGAATCGGCAGCACCCCAAATGTAGTGTAAATGACTACACAACGTAAGGAGCTCTGTGAGACTGATAATGAAACAAAAACACAGAGGAGACATATATTTAATTATAGGCCCAACAAAGATGCAAAGGATAAGAAAATCCACGAGCAGCATTTTGTCAATAAATGTGAAAACTTAGACAATGATCAAAGACCTTAAAAAGTGATATACATGTGTAACTTCCCAAAACTGACCCACAAAAAACTATAGAGTTTGAATAATCTTACAAATGTTAAAGAAAATGAGTAAAAATCTTCCTAAAGTAAAACCTTCGTAATTTTTTAAAATCTTTGATTGTAGCCTTTTACTGTCCAAGTAGTTTTCCTGGCCTTAATATGACTGAATACAAATGTCAAAATTTGATTTTTGTAGATTTGTCCAACCCTGCCCCCAAGTTTTTCCTACAATAAATACCTTTGGAAAATGTTTAGTCAGAACCTAATAAAAAGGAAATGAAATTACTATCTTAAAGAGATACATGCCCCCTTGATGTTCACTGAAGCATTATTTATAGTAGCCAAGACATGAAAACAACCTATGTATCCACTGATCATATGTATATATGTAATGGAATACTATACAGTCATAAAAATATGGAAATCCTACTATTTGTGACCTTCTAGGATGGACCTAGAAGGCATTACGCTGAGTGAAATAAATCAGATGAAGACGAATACTGCATGATCTTACCATATGTGGAATCTTAAAACAACAGCCCTGGCCAGTTTTGCACAGAGGATAGAGCATCTGCCTGTAGACCGAAAGGTCACAGGTTTGATTCCCAGTCAAGGGCACGAACCTGGGTTGCAGGTTCAATCCCTGGCCCTGGACAGAGTGTGTGTGGGAGCCAACCAGTAGACATGTCTCTCTCTCATCAATGCCTCTCTCTCTCCCCCTCCCTCTCTCCTTTCCACTCTCTCTAAAAATCAATGAAAAAAAAATATCCTCAGGTGAAGATTAACAAAAAAATAAAGTTTTATAAAAAGATAAACAGTACTGATATCGCCTAAATATTTACTGGATATGTTCTGAGCATGTTCACTGATCATGCAGAGGAAGCGCTGCTGAGTCACAGCACTCACCAGGCAGACATATTGAGAGCTCTTCTGAGAGAGATTAAGGATTTCAGAAGGAGCAAAACTGCCTCTTTATTTTGTTACATTTCATATCCTTATCTGCTTTCCTCTGTTCTTGCCCCATCACACACACACATGCACACACATATACACATGCACATACCCCAAGCCATTATATATACAGGGTGTCCTCCCAAAATGTACACACCTTTTAACAGCTGATAGCTTAATTTTGAAAATGAAATACATTTTAATAAACTGCCTTTATAATTATTCAAAATGTGTAACATTTTTGGGACTATAGATATAGATGATTAGATATCTAAACTAATAAAAGTGTAATTTTAAAATTAACCACCTTTTCGGGAAGGATAAGCCACGCCCACCAGCCAATCAGAGTAGCTGTGTGCAAATTAGCCCAGCCAAGATGGTGAAGGCCGCAGCCGGGGAGAAGCCGTGCAACGCTAGGCCGCAACCGCTGGGGGAGGAGCAGGGCGCCAGCAATGGAGGCCTGAAATAGATCCGGTTGCAGATTCCAGGCGGCAGGGCAGCCTCGGGGGCGGAGGGACCAAGCCAGCTCCGCCCCTGAGGCTGAGGCCTGGAAATAGGTGCAATCGGGGCACACAGCACACACGGAGGCATGGCCTCCGTGTGTGCTGTGTGCTCCAATGGATTCCAGGCGGCTGGGCAGCCTTGGGGGTGGAGGGACATCCCCCAAGGGGTCCCAAACTGTGAGAGGGCACAGGCTGGGATGAGGGACCCCCCCACCGCCGCCGAGTGCACAAATTTTTGTGCACCGGGCCCCTAGTATAGATATGGATATAGATATAGATATAGATATAGATATAGATATAGATATAGATATAGATATGATATAGATATATAAAAATTTAGATATCTCAAACTCAGGAATTCCAATATTTTATCACCATTTTCTGCATCTTTAAAAATTTTGGTGGTACGGTCCAGAAAGAATCTTTTGACACCCTCTATTCAAAGTGTGCTCCCCAGACCAGCAGCACCCACAGGCATTACCTGGGAATTTATGACAAATGAGACTCTCAGCTCAAACCCAAATTGCTGAACCAGAATCTGCATTTTAAAGAGTTCTCTAGTCAGTTCATGTACACAGTGAAGTTTGAGAAACACAGCTCTAGCAAACACGGAATCAGCCCCTTGGGGCTCTGCCACAGAGATGTTTCCCTCTTGCAAAGAAAAGTTGTCATGAACTTGCTTGCAAAGCCCTCGTACAATTGCACTCAGTGCAAGCCAGTGAGAAATGATGCCTGAGAATTTTCTAGTCCAAGGAACCTCTGGAGGGGTGTAGAATGAGATATGATTTCCCATCCATCATCTCAATAAAAAGCAAACAATTAAATTCAGGCAAACAATGAAAAAACCATTTTAATTAAACAACAGAAGGACAGTGAGCTCACTGGGCATGCAGAATTTAATTTAACTTCCAGCCCACTGACAGGACTGTTTGTCATTCCAGACAGACTTTGAGAATATTGTTCCTCCAGAATGATGGAAGATGCTTCCCTCCAGTTCATATGGTTGTTTTATTCCAATTATATATATTTCAAAACTAAGCTCTTCCCCACCTCTTGCAGCTCATCCCCCAGTCTTCCTTACATTATTTCCTTCCCGCTTCTCTCCCCAACAAAAGGGTCTTACACGCAGTCTAATTTGTATGACAACCTCTTTGGAAATATGAGAGAGAGGGAGAGAGAGAGAGAGAGAGAGAGAACACACGTCTGGCTGAAATATTACAAGGGAACCCCACTCCTCTGTAAATCACCCCAATATCTAATCTCAGCAGATGTAGCTGCAGGTATATTAGGATAAACTAATTCTAATTCTAAACATTGGGCTATTCCAAAGGTTATTCATTATGTTAAGTCATATGCAGCCTTCCTGTTCG
>PVJC01015193.1:0-35303 GCA_004026665.1 Murina feae
GTAGCTCTATGCTAACTTGCTGAGGACTTGCAGGGGAGGACAGAGGCCTCAAGGTGGCCCACCAAGCAGCAGGCATGTCGCTGCACCTGGTGCCTCATGGAGAAACTGAGGCCCAGTCCCCCTCAGGCAGTGACCCAGTCCCTGGCCCTAGGCCCCTCTCCCCTCTGTGGGTCACCCAGGCCACCCTCACTCTTCCAGGCAGCAGGTCACCTGCAGAAAGGGGTGTCATGGAAACCCCCCATGGTGGAAAGTCCAGAATTCTACAAGAGTCACTTTGCTAATCTCCAAGCAAGTGGCTGGGTGGCGCCTGCATGGGGCAGGCTGGGCTGGAGGGCACAGGTGCACCTGCAAGGGGTTCATGCTTTTAAAAAGTGAAGTGAGGCCCTGACCGGTTTGGCTCAGTGGATAGAGCATCAGCCTGTGGACTGAAGGGTCCCGGGTTCGATTCCGGTCAAGGGCATGTACCTTGGTTGCGGGCACATCCCCAGTGGGAGGTGTGCAGGAGGCAGCTGATCAATGCTTCTCTCTCATTGATGTTTCTAACTTTCTATTCCTAACCCCTCCTCCCTAACCCCTCCTCTCTTTAAAAAATCAATAAAATATATTTAAAAAAAAAAAAAGTGAGGACATGTTTTAATTCCCCTGGAACCACTGTGTATGGCTAAGGGCCCCTCAGCCCATTGGGGTGGGGCGCAGGGTGACCTTGGAGGAGGAGGATGCTCAAACAAGAGGGGTGCTCAGGGGTCATCCCGGAAGCCTCGGTTCCTGCCACCCCTTCCTGCTGGCCTTTCCTGAGGCCAGGGGCCGTGTGGTTGAGGGGCAGGGGGTGCTGGGAGCGCCGATCTAGAAAAGAAAGGCCGACGGGCTGCTGGCAGGTGCAGAGAGGGCTGGCGGGCGCGTCCTACTCGGTTACAGGGAAGTTTCCAGTCCTGCCGCCCTGGAAGCCCCGGGCCCTGATTGGCTTTGCGGCCCGTACAGCCTTTGCTCTTTCCTGGGGGGTCGGTCGGTATAAAAGCTGCCCGGCGCCCGCAGCCCCAGCCCCGCGGAGGGAGACGCCCGCCCAGGTGTCCGGCGAGGCTGGAGAGCGGGAGGCAGACACGGCTCTGACGTCTCACAAGCCCGGCGGCACCCCGTGGCCGCGGGACCCCAGGCGGGGAGAGGGGGCCCCCAGGTCCGCGCGCCCGGACGACCGGATGGCAGGCGAGGCCCGCGGCGGCGGGGACGCGGCACTGCGCCGCCTCCTGAGGCTGCACCGCACCGAGATCGCCGTGGCCGTGGACAGCGCCTTCCCGCTGCTGCACGCGCTGGCCGACCACGACGTGGTCCCCGAGGACAAGTTCCAGGTGAGCTCCAGCTCCGACCCCACGCCCCCCTAGACTTCCCAGGCCCCGCCCAGGGGCGGTAAGCGCCCCGGAAAGGTCCCCGGTGGGTCCGCCCGGCCCGGCCCGCCCCTAAGCGCCACTCTCTGGGCCCCCAACCACCCTCACGCCCCGCCCACGAGCCAGATGGACAGCCCCCAGGACCAGTTAGAGTTTGGTCTTGCCCTCTCCAAGCCCCAGCCACCAGCCTGGGGGAGGGTCTCCAGGGCAAATTCCAGATGCGCCCCCAAAGCAGATGCCCAATCCCCTCCCATTCCTCCCCAGGCCTATGTCCAAGCCAGGGGCCTGGTCCCCTAAGATGACTTCCAAGTAGCCCCCCTCACACCAGCACCCCATGCCACCCTCAAGCCTGCCCCAAGCCAGGGAACGGACAGGTGCCCAGGTCTCCAGCAGCCTCCTCTGGGTTGGCATCCGCCCTCTAGCCCCACAGGGGAGGTGGGAGGTGGGGGGACTGGGCAAGCGCAGAAAGGCCCCCTACTCTCCGCTCTTGCTGCAGGAGACGCTGCGTCTGAGGGAGAAGGAGGGCTGCCCACAGGCCTTCCACGCGCTCCTCTCCTGGCTCCTGACCCAAGACTCCACCGCCATCCTGGACTTCTGGAGGGTCCTCTTCAAGGACTACAACCTGGAGAGATACGCCCGGCTGCAGCCCATCCTGGACAGCTTCCCCAAAGGTGGGGCCTGGCTGGGGGCTGGGGTCCCCGTGGGCCAGCCTCCCTTGCTGGGGGCTGAGCCCCAGTGGGACTGTAAGTGGGAAGAAGTTGGGGGTGGGGGGAGTGTTAGGGAGAC
Source organism: Murina feae (assembly GCA_004026665.1). Classification (NCBI taxonomy): domain Eukaryota; kingdom Metazoa; phylum Chordata; class Mammalia; order Chiroptera; family Vespertilionidae; genus Murina; species Murina feae. The sequence goes on from PVJC01015193.1 coordinate 2,166, forward strand.
TCTGGACTTCACCCAGGACAACCCTGAGTTCTAGGAGGCAAAGGCCCCGGCCTCGCCCACCATGCCCCAGAGGTCAGTTCTGGGCTTGAGGTCTGGCCCTGCCTGTGCCCATGCCCTGCAGATGTGGACCTCAGTCAGCCCCGGAAGGGGAGGAAGCCCCCGGCCGGCCCCAAGGCCCCTGTGCCGCTCCCCAGACCCCCTACCAAGAGGAAGGCCCCGGAGGAGCCTCGGACTGCCCCGCCAGCAGCCCTGGCCCCCAGGGGCACCTGCAGCCCAGGTATGCAGTTCTAAGAGCAGTTTTGGTCATAGATCCCCTGAGAGGCCGCCACCCCAGTCCCCACCACACCTTCTCCCCAGCTACTCTGGGAGCATCTGTCTCACCTGATCCGCAGAAGCCAGCCTGGGGGGCGGCAGGGGTCCTTTCGGGTGCAGGTGGACACACTGGAGGTGGCCCAGGGCTCATGAAGGAGGCAGCTGGGTGGCACTTGCTTTTCACTGATGTGAACACCGGAGCCCTGTAAAGCCAAGGGACCCCTGGGAGTCGGAAACCACCCCTTCTCACCGGAGCTCTCCACCCTGCCTGCCCAATGGCCCCTGAGTGGAGAGCAGGGCCCGCTGCCGCAGCTCCCCCCACAGGCTCCCAGGTGAAGGCCAAGCACCTAAAGAAGCAGGAAAACCCGGCAGAACCGCAGTGCCTCCCGCTGGGCAATGGTGAGCGGGCCCAAGGCCCCTGCTCCTGGGCCAGGGTGTGGGGGTCCAGCAGGTGGATGGGGGGGGCTGTCCTCTAGGACCCGTCCTGGAACCTGGGACCACGGGACCACAGCATCTCACCCCAAAGCCACGTCCAGAAAAGAGGGCACCCCATCCTTCAGGGTCAGCTCTCCGCTGCTTGCTCCAGGGGAGCCTCTTTGGTCCTTTGTCTGGATTCAGCCTGGCTTGTCCCCTCCCTGCCCCAAGACACAGGGCCCCAGAGACCCTCCGTGGCCACCTGGTACCTCCCTCCCAGCACAACCCAGGGCCGTGTTCCGGGGGACCTGATCACTCCTGCTTGCCTGCCATGTTCAGTTGGCAGGCACACACACACACACACAGTCTCTGCTCTGACACATGGGTTGTGTGTGTGTGGAGGGGCTGGGCCCCCTGCAAGGCCTGCCCTGAGCAGAAGGAAAGAAGGATTCTGCCGCCCAGGTGCCTCTTGCTCCCCATTGCCCGCGTGGAGGAGGTGCTCAGGGGTCATCTTCCCAATCGGTGACCCCCACCTGCTGCCCCTTCCCCAGGAATTCAGACTATGTCCGCTTCGGTCCAGAGAGCCGTGGCTTTGTCGTCTGGGGATGTCCCAGGAGCCTGCGGGGCTGTGGAGGGGATCCTCATCCAGCAGGTGTTTGAGTCAGGTAGATGGTGCTGGCCCCTGAGATCCACGTCCCCCCTTAACTCTTTGGTGGCCCCAGAGCAGACAGGACTGTGGACAAGGCAACCAGTGTCCCCCGAGTGGTTCTGGCTCTGGAAGGGTGGGAGGCACAGAGGGCTCCTCGAGGTGTGTGTGTGCGGGGGGCTCCTGAACAAGCAGGCCAGGGAACTTCTGAGAGGCCATGGGTCCAGGGCCATGCCCTGGATCACCTCCGTCCACTTGGATGGGCCTCTTCAGGATCACGGCCTCAGCTTACAAGTCTGTGGGAGGCCTGTGCTGCTCAGACCTCCGGGGAGGGGCTGCTCTCTTGCAGGACAGCCTGCAGCACCCCTTCTCTGCACCACCTTACTGTCCCCTCGGAGCTGCCTGGGGCCCTGGTCTCTCCGGGGAGGGACCCAAGGACCCTGCAGTGGTTTCTCAGGGTGGTTATGCCACATTACCACTAACTGGGTGGCATAAAGCAACAGAAATTCCAGAATCTCGGTATCTGCAAAGCCACTTTCGAGGACACTCGGGGGCAGAAGCTGTCCTGCCTCTCCCAGATCCTGGTTCCTGTTTCCCTGGTTCCCTGGTTCCCTGGTTCCCTGGTTCCCTGGCTCCCTGATTCCCTGGCTTGGAGTCCAGTCACTCCAATCTCTGCCTCTGTCGTCCTGGGGCCTCCCCGCTGCCTCTCTCTGTGTCCTCTGCTCTTCTCACAAGGACACCAGGCATTGGACATAAGGTCCAGGGCAAGCCCATTCTAGCCAGTTACATCTGCGAAGACCCTACGTTCAAATAAGGTCCCACACCCACATTCCAGGTGGTCATGGATTTGGGGGACACACAATACAGCTCCCAGCAGAGAACCCTCCTGACTGGGGCAGGTGGGGGAGAAGGAGCATCCAGCTGCAGAGCTCCCGGCCTCTCTGCCACCTGCTGGCCACTGGCCTGGGCCTGCAGTGCAGCTGAGCAGGGCCACCTGGGCAGGCAGCTGGGCTAGTCAAGCATCTCCCCTCAGGTGGCACCCAGAAGTGCATCCAGGTTGGCGGTGTTTACACTCCCAGCAAGTTTGAAGACCCCGGCGGGGGGAAGAGCAAAGCCCGCAGCGGCAGTGGCCTGAAGACCCTGGTCCGAGCAAAGGGTCCCCAGGTTGCTGCCCCTGTAAGTGCTGCCCGACAGCCACGTGATTCCTCGGTGCCCACCTCCAGTACACACAGTGGCTACTGGGGTTCCCTGCCCAGACTGCCTACCTTGTTGGTGACCCTGTCTTCTCCCTGGCAGGCTGGAGCGGACACAAGAGCAGGCCAGCAGGACAGGATCCCGGCCCCCCTTCTCCTTCCCCTCCCCAGTGAGCCTCAGCTCCACCAGGTAACTCCCAGACGTGAGGGGTGGGGTGCCCTCATCCCCATGACGCCAGGACTTGCCACTTGTCCAGGGCACTCACTCAGTGACCGCAGGACAGGCTTACGCCCCTGTTCACAGGGGAGCTCTTTTTTTCAATAGCATCTTTTTTTCTGGTAACACACAATTATAAAAATAAAAATAAGTGAGAGAAAGTGCATCCTGCCGCCCGGGCTTTTAAAAATGTTTGGTCCAGATGCCAGCTGTCCCTGGCCCATGGATCAGGGTGGTTGCCCCTGCCGGGAGCCAGGAACCCGAATGCCAAGCACTAGTTCCAGATCCCAACCCCCCACACCAGGCCGTCTGGGCCCCAGGATCCAGCAGGACCCATGCCCGCTCTTGGCTGGCAGGTCTGGGAGGATTGTTACCATGAGTGTGCTCATTGCTGTGCATGGCAGTTCAGGGGGCTTCTGGAGGAGGTGGCATCCAGGAGGGCATCATGGGTACATGCAGGCAAGGGCACAAGCAGACTGAAGGCCTCAGGTAGAGGGGACATCCAGTGCCCGAGGCGAATAGGAACACCTCTGGGCCTATCCCTCCTTGCCCTGTGAGGAAGGGGCAGCATGGGGTTGGGGGTGCAGCCTAGGGTCCAGCTGGAGCACAGGTGCCTAGGAGAAACCCGGCTTCCTGAAGGTTCTTCCCAAGAGAGGTGGACTTGGCAGGTGTGCAGGGACTAGAGTCTCAGAGATTAAAGGGGCCGTGGGCAGGCCCGGGGAGCAGGCATTGGCCAGCAGCGGAGGGGCCAGGGGGCCGGGGTGCCCCTGGGGAACCTGCAGTGGGGGAGGCTGGGCCCACCCCCTGTCCACCAAGGGATGTGGTCTCTTTCTGGTCAGAAGAACGAGGATGAGTGTGCCGTGTGCCGGGACGGCGGGGAGCTCATCTGCTGTGACGGCTGCCCCCGAGCCTTCCACCTGGCCTGTCTGTCCCCACCACTCCAGGAGATCCCCAGGTGAGCCTGGCATGCTGGTCACCTCCGCAGCAACCATCCACCCCCCACCTGGCTTCAGAGCCACTTCCACCCACTGACTCTGAGTGGGAGGCCTCCCAGACGTCTCTCAATTCTATGCGTGGGCCCACTTTTGGGGTGGCCTTGGCTCAGGTCACTGGGCAGTGGGGCTGGGGCCTGGGCTGCTCCCACTCCACCTCCCTCACACTGTCCCCAGCCTGGCCAGCAGGGCGCTGAGGGTGGTGAAGCAGAATGGATGCAGGAAGCAAAGAGTGGCCAGCCTGTCCCATCTCACCCCACACTCCTGGGCAAACTCCCACAAGCAGCTGACCCCTCCACCCCCAGGTGAAGTAGGGCCACAAAGCTGCACCCCAAGGGCTGGTCTACCTCCTGCTGCACCCTCCCCAGCCCACCAGGGGAGCCTTGCCCTCTACCACCCATGACCACAGGTCACGGTGGTCTGTGGGGAGGGCCTAGGAAGAATTGTAGACCTGGCTCTGCCCCTGCTTGCTGTGTGACCTTGACCTGTGTGACCTTGACTGGGTCACATCTCTCTGAGCTTCAGATGCCTCTGCACTAAAACAAGGAGGTTTGGCCCAGGTCACTGTCCAGCTCCTCCACCTGGACACTGTCCGACATTCTTCCATTCTCTTCCTTCCTGCCCTTAACCATGTGGTAGGTCCTGGGTATAAACACCATCCCAGGGAGGCCCCACCTGCAGGGCACAGGCACAGGCACAGGTACAGGCACAGGTAGCTGCAGGTGTGGGTGTTGGGCACTTTTGGGGCTCATTCGAGAAGTACCATGGGGACACCGATCTTGTTGGTGAGGTCCATCCCACTAGAGTAAGGTGACCAGATTTTAACATTGGTAAAGCAGGACACCATTGACGGGGGGAGGGGGGAGGGGGTAATGGTCTATTTTTTTTATTACTTAAAATATTACAAAGAGTAGTACATATGTCTCTTCCCAAAAATTGGGGCTTTTTTAAAACGCCGTGGGACAAATTGTTAAAAATCGGGACTGTCCCGCCAAAAGTGGGACGTCTGGTCACCTTACACTAGAGGCAAATATTGGGCATTTTTGGCTCTCCTGATGACTGGCTGGGCGGACCCTTCCACTGTGGCTCCGCCCACTTCCTTTCCGGGCCTTGGTTTCCCCATCTGTAAAAGGGAAGGGTAACTTGGACGAGTTTTGGGTTTGGGAAGCTACCGAGCCTTCTGCCTTGCTCTGCATGCCTCTGGCCGGTGACAAAATGAGCAGCGGTACTTGGAGGTGTTCCAGCTGCCTCCAGGGAAGAGCCCAGCCAGACCTGCCCGGAGCCAAGGAGCTACCTGCAGAGACCCCGGTGAGCACAGGTCCTCTGTCCTGGAGTCCCTGCCCGCTGGCCACGCCTGGGGTCGGGCCTGCTCAGCCATTGAACTATGTGCCCCACCCTGGCCTGGCCACATCCATTCCATTTTCTGTAGCCTATAGGGCCTGAGGGGTGCCAGCTACTGGGCCGCTGCCCTTACAGTGGCCCCATTTCTCAGTGCTTGAACTGGGGTGCCTCGGCTCTGTCAGCCCAGCACGAGGGATGTGCTTTGACCACTGATAATGTTCACCCCAAATGTTTCCGTGTCTGATGCAGCAAAGACATGAAGGATAGGACACATGTTTACCTCGATAGTCCCTGGGGCCTTTGGGCACCCCCTCTTTAGATGGGGAAAGGGCGAAGGGCAGGGGACCACAGAGCTGGGACTGCACCCTGGCTTTTCTGACCCCTGTGGCATTCCTTCCACACCAGCCCCAGTTCCCAGCAGCCACTGACTCCCTGGGTGGTGCTGGGCAGGTCCCTGCAGCCCCTCTGAGCCCCAGGCCCCGGTTCCAGGTTACCCTGGGGCTGCGGTCCTCAGGAGAGGAGGCGAAGGGACCGCTCAGGGAGCTCCCGGCTGGTATGGACACTGCTGTCACCTACAAGCACCTGCTGAACCCACCTTCAGGGCCCCCGCTGCCCATCCTGGACCCCTCCACCCTCCGCCCTCTACTCAGTGTGGGCCCTGAGGGGCAGCAGGTGAGGGGGTGAGGGCCCTAGGGTCTGGTGTTGCCTTGAGGGTGCTCAGGGCCGGCAGGGCAGCCTGAAGTAGGAGGAAAGTGACTCACAGGGGGAAAGTGGAGGGGAAAGTGGTCAGGAGTCTAAGGGGATTAGGAGTCAGGGCTGGGGAGGAGGGGGAGGGGCTCTGCCTGGAGCAGCCAGATTGGCCATGGGGAGGGGAGGTGGGAAGAAGCTGGAGGAGGCACACGGGGTGGGTGCGGTGGGAGAGCACCCGGAACAGGGGGTGGGGCTTGGAGGGATTCCTTCAGGGGTGAGGCATCCTTATTGTTCCTGAAACGCCCAGCCCTAAAAGAGGCCGGACAATGAAAGGGGCTGGGCTGGCATTTGGGGGAGTCCCCATGTACCCCAGCTCTTCGTGCCTCTTTTGGAGAGTGCCATTTCGGAGACCCCTTGACCAGCCCTGGGTCGGGGGTGGGGGGGGGTGGGGGTCCCAGTCCCACCCCGGAGGAGCGAGGCTGGGGCATATGGTTTCCGCAGGCTGCGGCCAGGCACCCCCCTCGGGGGCTGGGACTCCAAACCACCCCTCCCCTGCGCGCGCCCCACCCCACGGTCCAGTCCCGGCGGGTCCCTGGGAGAGGGGAGGGCTCATGCTCCGCAGCGCGCCCCTCCCGGCCGCCGTCACGGCCGTCCGCCCCGCAGGCCCCGACGCCCGGCGCGCGGTGCGGAGTGTGCGGGGACGGCACGGACGCGCTGCGGTGCGCGCACTGCGCCGCCGCCTTCCACTGGCGCTGCCACTTCCCCGCCGGCGCCCGGCCAGGGTGAGTGCGACGGCCCGGGGGTGGGGGGCACCCATCGGCTCCGCGAGGGTCCCTCCTGCACCCACCACCCCCGGCCGAGCCCGGGCAGCCCGCAGCCTGTCCTCCGCTTCGCGCAGAGCCGTCCTGCGCTGCAGATCCTGCTCCGGAGACCCCGGCCCGCCCCCCGGGGAGGCGGCGCCCGCCCCGAGCCCTGCCCGCCCGGCGCCTGCCCAGGTTGGTGCCCCCCTGGGGGTGGGGAGGGCCCCGCGGGGTTGAGAGGCGAAGGAGGAGAAGCAGCCTTGGCGCCAATTTCGCGGGTTTTCATCACCCCCTTCCACACGTGTTCCTTATGTCTATGCGGTGGTTTAGTTGAAAGAGACTCCTTCCTCGTAATTTAAACCTATTGGAAAAGGCAGCCCGCCCAAGCAATGGCCCCAGGTTGGATCACGTCTGTGCTCAGAGCTCCCCTGACCCCGTGCCCTTCACCCAGCCTGGGAGTGCCTGGTGGGAGGGGGCGAGGGGCGGCGGAAAGGAGGCCCACGGTGGGGTGAGCATGCACACACCAGGATCTAGGATGAATCACCCGTGCAACCACCTCCCCCTCCACAAAGGAAGTCCAAACTTGTTGAGCATTTTTAAAAAATGAACTTTTATTGATTTCAGAGAGGAAGGGAGAGGGAGATAGAAACATCAGTGATAGGAGAGAACCACTGATCTGTCGCCTCCTGCATGCTCCACACTGGGGGTCGAGTCCAACCCCCACCCCCACCCCCCGCAGGTGCCCTGGGAATCGAACCCTAACCTCCTGGTTTATAGGTCGATGTTCAGCCACTGAGCCACACCGGCCTGGCTAGAGGATTTTTTTTAAAGCTTTTTTAAATGTCTTAGGGATGGAGTCCACAACCCAGACACGTGCCCTTGACCACACTTGAACCCCGCACTCTTCAGTCCACAGGCCGGCACTCTATCCACTGAGCCACACCAACTAGGACTGTAGAGACTTTTTGTAAAAATTTATCTGGCTCAAAATAGGATAAGCCTGGAAGCAAGATCTCAACAGACTGAGAAAAATGCTCAGAATAAAGTTTGCAATTTCTCCTCCGCTCAGGAGGGACCGCAGGGAAGACTGGGTGGAGGTACTGGGTAGTTAAGACTGTGCCGTCCAGAGGGGGTCCCGCTTTAGAAGGAGGGGTCTGACGGGGCATTTCAAAGGCTTGGTAACTAGATGCATAGAAACAATGGATGGGCTGGTTTAAGGCAAAGAAAAGCCTTCACTACAGAAGTTCTGTGCCTCTGACTATCCACCATGACCTGCCCAGGTAGGAGTTTATGATCAGATCGCCTGTGAGGAACTTTCCATAGCACCCCATTTCCATGCACCCCACTCCTCCAGCAGCCCTGGGTGAGGACCCTTCCCAGCCCCATCCTGTAGCCACGAGTACCTGGGGAGAAGTCACTCTCTCCATCCTCATTTGTCCAGCAGGAGATGCAGCCAAGGCCCCAGCAGCTGAGCAGCCAGAGGCGCCATCCTCTGGGGCTCCCTCAGAATCTGGGAGGTCCCGTGTCCCCCAGTCAGGAGCCCCAGAGGGTGGGGACTCTTGCCCTGGCTACCCTATGCAGAGGCCTGACCACATCGCTAGCCTGGAGGAATCTCCGCATCCAGGCCCATTCAGCATCCAGGCCTCACCTAGGAGGCTCTTGGGACCACCTGGCAGGGCTCACAGCTGCCTGGCCCCCACCCACCTGCACAGGATGTGCCCAAGCCAGCTCACTGCCTCCAGGCAGCCTTGGGAGGGTGTCTCCCAGGAGGGGATGCCTCCCTCCAGGACATGCTTCCTTTTTTTTTTAAAATAAATTTTATTGATTTTTTTACAGAGAGTCAGAAACATCGATGAGAGAGAAACATCAATCAGCTGCCTCCTGCACACCTCCCACTGGGGATGTGCCCGCAACCAAGGTACATGCCCTTGACTGGAATCGAACTTGAGACCTTTCAGTCCGCAGGCCAACGCTCTATCCACGGAGCCAAACCGGTCAGGGCGTGGAATATGCTTCCTTTATTGAGGCCTGGTTTCTTTTCTCTTTTCACTAAAGGCCGGTTACTTTTCATTGTGATGTAAAATGTCAGGCCATTTTGGAATCAAACGTTTCAGCTCCCTTTGCCCCGGAGCATTTCCTGAAAGCTCCGGCACACCTTGGGGCTGTGGGCCTGTGCTCCTCAGACCTGCCCAGGCGGAATGCTGCATTTCCTGTTCTGAGTTACAAGCCCGCACATTCCCCTAGTTCCTCTTTAGTGGGGACTTTCTCCTCCTGGCCGGGAGCCTCATTCCCTGCTCTGGCACCTGGCCTTGGACCAGGCACTTTCCTCTCGGGACTTCAGGTTTCCATCAGTGATGGGTTCTCTGAGTCACCTCACATTCCCCAGAGGGCCACACAGCGTGTGGAGGCAGGCACATCTGGGGGGTTGGGGTGGGCAGCTCCCAGCTCACTCACGTCCATCCTGCCGGTGCCCACTGCCTCCAGAGGAGCTAGGTGTTAGAATTCAGTTTTCAGCACCACACCCCCCCCCAGCACCTCCACGGCACCTGCCACCCACCCCTGCCCCTGATGCCTCTGCAGGGAGTTCTGATTCCGTGGGGATGGATGTCCCTAACTGGGGTGTGGAAGTTGGGGTGACCTCCCTTTCCTGGGTTCCAGGCAGGGGACAGTTCTACTGGTCACGAGCCCGTTCTGCACAGGGATGACCTGGAGTCCCTCCTGAGCGAGGTAACACATCATCTGGCCTCCACCTTGTCCTTACTGCTCCGCCTGCCCCCACCCCCACCCCAAGTCAGCCAGCAGCACCCGAGCCACAGGAGGGTCAGCATGGCCCTGACCCCTCCATGCACGTGAGCACACAAACGCAACAAGAAGACCCTGAGCAGCTCCCCCTTCTAGCTGGCTTGCAGGTCCTGGTGCCCAGACATGGGGGGTTGCAGAACCCCAGCCACAGGGCCACCAAAGCCTGACTTGGAGGCCATGCCTTTATCCAGGGTGGGCGGGGGGGGGGGCAGGAGCTCTGCTGTTTGTGGCTCTCTCCCTCCCCCTGACCCAGGCCCCTCTGCCTGAAGGTGAGCAGCTAGATTTGCTGGGAAGAAAATGCGGCTTTTAGGGGCCTCATCATCTTTGGTTAGGCGGTCAGCACCTCCAGCCGTTCCCAGAACAGGTGCCAGATGTGGGCGGGCGGGCATACCTCTTGGGAGGTTCTGGCCGGGTCCCAGTGCCCTGTTCTGCTCTGTCCTGCAGCACTCCTTCGACGGCATCCTGCAGTGGGCAATCCAGAGCATGTCCCGCCCGCTGGCTGAGGTGCCCACCTTCCCCTCCTGATCCGGAGGGCCTCCGGCCTCGAAGCAGGGGAGGGGGTGAGAGGGGGAAGGGACTGAGTGAGACGGGACCCTCCCATCCCTGTGAGTGCCCACTTGCTTGTGCTCACGGTGACTCTGCCCTGAGAGGGACAAGCTCCCTTGCCCCTGGAGCTGACCAGGTTACAGCCAAGAGGAACGGACAAGTTCCAAGTATTGTCAATGCCGCGTGTAAACACAGCCCGTCTTTGTAAACGCAAAGCTGTCATGTGCCCTAAAATTAAAGTCACGTCTCTGTGGGTTTAACATGCTCTGCAGTGGATGGTGGGTATTTGCTTTGGGGGTCTGAACCCCTGTGTTTCTGGTGCCTGAAGCGTAGGAGCTGGCTGGCTGGAAACTCACAGAAATGGGAAGAGAAACGCCTGTGAGCAGCTCCACTCTGCCCTCTGCCGGGGAGGAAAGTCCAGGTTCCACGTTTGGCCTGATCCCGCCCACCTCTGCCTCTGCCCCCACCGTGCTCCTGCTTGCCTGTTTCTGAGGGGCCAAGCTCATCCACTCAGGGCCTTTGCAGGGCTGCTCCCTCCGCTCAGATTTTCTTCCCTTGATGCCTTGCAGTCTGTTTTCTCAGCATTGAGAGCTCAGCTCCAATGCCACCTCATGCATTCCGTTATTTACTCACTCACTCACTCACTCATTCATTCATTCATTCATTCAAGAAACTTCCTTGTAGATTTTCTATGCACTGAGCATTTTTCCAGTCGTAGGGTCCCAGGGGGGAATTCCAGTGGAGGGATGGACCACGTACAAGAGGAAGATGGCCTCACATGGGGTAACTGCTATGAAACAGAGGCAGGACTGGGGTCAGAGGGTAGAGCATGCTAGGGGAGGGGCCAGTGTGTCTGTGCAACAAATTGGAGGCCGTGTGATTGGGGCACAGTTTACTGAGTCACACCAGCTGTAAACGAGTCATGTGAGAGCCCCACCCCAACCCTTAGGCCACACAGTAAATGAATGACAGGGAAGGTCAGTGGAGTAGGTCTGGCCAAGGAGGGCAGTGGGCAGGCAAATGCAGCCGGCTCCAGGTTTCTGGGAGGAAGCCCTGGGAAGGGTGGCGTCAGGGCAGGAGTGGGGACTGAGCTCCAGGAGCCTCAGAGCAGGGCCCTGAAGGACCAGGTGGCTTCGGAAGGCTCCCTGATGGAGTTCCCAGCCTCTGTCCTCATTTTCCTCATGGCAACTGCCATGGTCTGAAGCCGGGTTCTGGATTGGTCGCCTTCTTCCCCAGGTGTCTGTCTCCTAGAACTGCAGCTGGGGGCCCTGGGGCTCTGCCTGGTTCTTGGCCACGTCCCCAGGGCCTGGCATAGCTGTTGGGTCAGTGTTGATGGGAGGGGATGGCAGGGCTGTCATGTCCCTCGCCCGCAGGCACCCATGACAGAAGGCCCAGATGAGGGTCAGAGGCCTGAGAGGAAGGGAAGCTACCACAGGCCTCCCTGTGAGTGGGCAGCAAAGCTAGGACTTGTGCTGACTTGGGACATGGCTTTTGTTCCCACCCAGAGAGGCCCAGGCAGGGAGTGACAGCAGGAATAGGGGTCCCAGTCAAGGCTCACAGCCCTGGCCTCTCTGGGGTCTGGCTGGCTCACACAGCCCTGCTGGGGACTCTCTGGGCCTACACACGGGCTCCTTGGGCAGCACCTGCAGGGTGGGGCGAGGGAGGGGGCAGGCCCCCCGAGGACAGCTCATGTTTAGGGTCTGTTTAGCCCTGGAGGGAGCCTGACTCCCACCAGCATAAGGGTAAGTGCCCCATACCTCTTGGTTGAGCAGCTGTTCCAGGCTGGGCCGGGCCAGGCAGGCAGCGATGGGACAGACAGCAATGGGACAGCAATGCCAGGAGTAGATGAAGGAACCGGGAATGCAGTAGGAGTGTCCGTGCGTGGAGGCTGGATCCTGGACAAGGAGAGACACAGAGAAGGGAAGCACTGAAACCAGACAATCAATGGGTCCCAGCTGCCTGTCATCACTTGAGCCAATTAAGCAGAGACAGGGTTGAATCATACATAAGCATTTATTCCAATGCTGCTGGCAGCACGGGAGAGCAGCAGGTCACCCACCAAAACCTGCTCTGCAGCCCCTCATAAGCCAGCTGCTCACAGTCTATGGGGTAGGACAAGGATTACATGGGGAAGTAGGGATTGTGGGTATGGGAAAGTAAGGATTACAAGCTTGGGGATAGAGGCAATGTGGGACTCCATTGTTTGGACAACAAGATTGTTAATCTTTCCATGATAAAAGGCAGCTCTTGAATGAGAATGGACCACATTCCAAAGTTGACTGGCAGGTCCAAGGTTGACTGGCAGGTCCAAGGTTGTTGTCTCCCAGATAGGAGGGTGGGGGTGGGGGTGGGGCGGCGTACAGCGCCCAGCCAGGTCAGATTGCCCTTTCTTTAACCAGCACAAGGCAGTCATGGTTAACAGAGAACGATTAATATTTCCCATAACCATAGCTAGTCCCCTATATTCCATCTTTGCCCCTAACAGGACCAGACAGGAGGATTGGGAAGCAGCAGCACAGGCTCACTCACCCAGAGCAGGCAAGGAGGGAATGGAGTGGGGAGCCCTCCCCAACTAGCTGGGCCCTGCCCACCCGAGATCCCAGCACGGCTGAGCCTGCTCCCACCCCCAGTGTGAACCCGGCTGGGTGAAGGTTGCGGAGGCCAGTGGAATGGCACAGTGGGGATCGTGGTAGTGGGGTGCATGTTGGGAGCTGACCAGGCCAACCCAGATGCCACGGACTCCCTGCCCATCAGTGTCCACACTCCCCCAGGGCAGCCTCACTGTGGAAGTCTCTGTTGCTGGGTCCGGCCCTCTCAGCCCAGTGCGGCCCTGGCACAATTGGGTCTCACCTGGCGGGTCTCAGGGCACTGCACACCCCAGCTTCATCAGAACCCACTCCTCTAAGACAAGTCCATGGAGGCCGTCCCCAGGGAGCTCTGTGCTTCCATGGATGGCTCAGGGTTACTTCCTCAAATTCTGCTTCTCTTTAGGAGACAGCCTTCCAAGTGTGAGGGCTGGCGGACAGGCTGGAGGCTCAGCTGTCACTGTCTTTGAAATTATGAACAGTTTATGAATTGCATTTTGTGCTCGCCCCCTGCCCCACAGCACCTGGTCCCGTTTGGAGACGCAGAGGGACTGGCCGATGTGGGGTCATTGCTAAGAATCAGGTGAAGAACCTGGTACAGCCCTGGCTGGTTTGGCTTAATGGATAGAGCGTTGGCCTGCAGACTGAAGGGTCCCAGGTTCAATTCCGGCCAAAGGCACATGCCTGGGTTGCGGGCTTGATTCCCAGTGGGGGGCGTGCAGGGGGCAACCAATCAATGATTCTCTCTCATCATTGATATTTCTCTCTCTCCCTCCCCTTCCTCTCTGAAATCAATAAAATATATTTAAAAGAAAGAATGGGGAAAAAAAACTGGTACATGTGGACATGCCAGTGGGCTCAGAAAAAGACAGTATTTCAGACAGTTATGCTCAAGGCAGCTGGCAGGCCGGGCTCTCGGCTGGTTACCTGCATGGGACTGAGCGCATGCCTCACATGCTGCCCCTGGAACTGGAGCTCCCGGCGTCTGACAGTGGACTTGGTGCTCCCAGGACAGTTTGAGAGGCTGCACATCGTTAATTCCCCCAGGACTCCGAGAGCCCCATCTGCGGTGGCAGCCCCTGAGGGGACAGGGGGCTCCCAGGGCTCCCAGGCACAGGCTGCTCAGGGTGGAAAAGCCTGCTCTGCTCCACCCCAGCAGCCCACCTGCACCCGGACTCGAAGCGGGTGGGTAATCACCTGGACCCACAATGTGCTGTGTGCCCAGCTGCCGCCCCTCAGCCCCGATAGATACAGCCACACAGGAAGCCTTTCCCTAAGTGACGGCAGCTGCTCCCCAGGCCCAGGGAGCCTCCCGCCTTCTGGCCACAGCCTCTATCGCCATCGCCATCACCATAGCTGCAGGGCACAGTCCCTTTTGACCAACTGTCAACTTTTGTGGAGTTACTTTTTTTTTTTTAATCCTCACCAGAGGATATTTTCCCATTGATATTTAGAGAGAGTGGAAGAGAGGGAAAGACAAAAATACTGGTTGCCTCCTGCAGGAGCCTGCACCAGGGCCCCGGCCAGGGAGGGACCTGCAGCTGAGGTCTGTGCCCTTGACCGGAATCGAACCCAGACCCTTCTGTCCACAGGCTGACGCTCTATCCACTGAGCCAGACCGTGTAGGGCTGTGGAGTTACCTGTTCACTTTCCACCTCCAATCCAGACCTTGCCCCTGGGGGCAGGGATGTTCTGCTAACAGTGCAGAACGCAGGCCGAGCACAGGGACCGCTGGCGAGCACTGCCAGAACAAGCGAATAGGACTTTGAAAATGAGCAAACGTCCAGTATTCAAGGAACTTTTTGAGAAATAATGTTATAGCCACAGACTGGGGTATTATCCAGTCAATAAGAATGACAAGCGCAAGCCTGGTGGGTAAACACAGATAAGTATTACATTACATCTATTTACTTAAATATATAATATTTATCTAGGCACACATAGGCTGTGTGCATACACACACATATATAGAGGTGTATATAGTCTACCTATGTATGTATAAAGAAAAAGTATGTGTGTATATATATTTATATGTACATACATACATATAGAAGCAGGTGTATATACTTTGTCTACTTATTAGGAAAAAGTGCGTGTGTATATATATTTAGAGAATATACAAAAATAGGTTTACATTTGTGAGTATGCAAAACAGTTTATTCTTGTATTATGTTTTATTAATTACTGTGTTATTTTCCATAGGAACAACCGTAAACCAACTTTTGCCCCGCCCTGTATCTAGAGAGAAGGGAGAACAGATGTAAAAAGAGAATAAATGTGTGTGTGTCTGGCTATGCTAAGGTCCAGCTGACGGCACCGGGATGATTAGGGAAACACCTTCAATACACGGACACCTTGGTGAGGCGGCACCCGCTTAGGAACTTCAATCGGCTGAGCACGGTTCTCCAAGGTTGCAGATCCCCACTAGGGGGGCTCTGGCTAGTGTGTTGTTGGGGGTTCAGGTGCCCGGCGCGCCCCTGGGGACAGCTGCGCACACATTCCGAGCGGGGGCGCTGTGCCCCTTCTGGCCGCTCCGCCGGCGTGGGCAGCGGTGACCTCACACCGGGGCGGGGCCAGGATGGGGCGGAGGCGGCCCGGGGAGAGGGAGTCTCGAGGGCGGAAAGCGAGCCATCAGTCTCGGCGCCGCCATGGCCACCGTGGACCTGGAGAAGCTGCGGATGTGCGGGGCCGGCAAGGCCATCGGGGTGCTGACCAGCGGCGGCGACGCGCAAGGTAGGCGGGGAGGGGACCTGGCGCGGGCGGCGGGCGGGGGCATCCACCTGTCCCCGGGCCCCTCCGCGCGCACCCGCCACCCTTCCCGGGACCTGGGGTCAGCGGCTGCCCCTGTCCGCGCGGGGCCTCCGGTCCCCGATCCCCCCCGCTGCGCCCGGTCGCCCGCGTACGTGCCGCGCGCCACGGCCTCTCCGCTCCGCCCCTCGGTCGCGCGCCCGCCTGAGGCGTGTCCGAGCGCCGGCGTGGCCCGGGGACACCGCGCGCGGGGCGGGCGCAGGGCTGGCCGCTGTCGCCCCTCCTGCCGACCGGGGGACCCCCGCGCCCCCTCCCGGAGGCGCCTTTCAGGCTTGTTTCCCCAAAGACCGTGCTGAGCCGGGCAGGTCCCCGCGTACCTTGCGGGCCGGGCTCTTCCTGGTTCCTGAACCGACCTGGGGACACTTCCATTCCCCCAACCACGGCCTGCAGGGCGGCTCCAACGCCCGCCCGCTCCCCATCCACCCTTCCGGGCTGGCGGGCGTGGGGTGGCATGCCTACCCAGAGCAGCTCCTCGCTCTCCTTTCGAGGCCTAGTGGGGAAGAGGGTACCTGGGGAGGTGCGCTGCCTGGAGCTTGGGGAGTTTCCTTTAGCTCAGACTTGTTCTCACCCCCTGAACGGGGGAAGCCCAAGGTGGTGGCCTGCCAAGCTCCTTCAGTTGGGACCTGGCAGAGCTGAGCCGGTGCCCCCCGCCTGGCAGCCTGGTCTTGTCCTGACGACTGCTTTTCCGCGCCTCTGACCTGGGATGGCCAGTTCAGCACCTGTTGTGCTGAGCCATGTGGCTACACCTTGAACTTTAAAAAATATATATTTTCATTGATTTTAGAGCAGAAGGAAGAGATGGATAGAAACATCAATGATGAGAGAGAATCATTGACTGGCAGGCTCTCCTGGGGATGAGGCCCCCAATCCGGGCATGTGCCCAAGACCTTTGGGACGCTGCTCAATCCACTGAGCTACCACAGCTGGGAATACAGCCCGAACTTCAGGAGAGGCCTTGAGTAGACCAGGAGCAGGACGGAAAGGGGTAGAGCCAGCCCCCTCAGTTGGGCTTGACCTGTCTCCCTCCAGATTAGAGTGCAGACACACACCTCCATCCCTTCCTCAGGCCCCCCAGTCCCCATTCCCCACTCAGGACGGGGAAGAGGGGTTCACAAGCCAGAGAAGGCAAAAGGAATTGGCCTCTGTCTGTGTCCCGGCCTGCAAGGGGCCCTCCTGCAGCTTCAGGTTGAACCCTCAGGGCCTGGCCTGGCTGTGGGAGTCGGCGTGTCCTTCTGCACGTCCACAGCCCCCCATGGCCAGAGCACTTGCTGCCGGTTCCTCCCTAGAGCATGACTAGTGAGGCCCGGCTGGGGTGAGCGGGCTTGGAGGCCGGCCTTGGGGAAGCATCATCCTGTGAGATTAGACGACGAGAAAGGACACACCCTGAGAGGGCTGGACCCACCTCACCAGACGGGCAGCGAGGCCGGGAGGCCCCCAACTCCCAAGGCTCTTGGAGGCAGAGCCGTCTCCACCCCAGGCTCCTGTCTGCACAGTGGAGACAACAGCACCCAAGGGGGTTGGAAGGATAAACGACATGCCTTTAGACCAGGGTGTAAAGCCTTAGTTGTGGCCCTGGTGCCTCACACAGAATGGGCAGCGCTTCCTGGACACGGCTGCAGTGTGGCCGTCAGTGCAAGTGTCACCTCTCCCCCAGAGCCCTGCCAGCCTCCACGCCTCTCCTGTGTGCTCTCTCCGACTTGCGTGTGGTAACCATGGTTTCTGGTTGGAGCTGCACAGTTTCGGGCCCTGCAAATCCCGGGAGGAAGGTGTCTGCCTTCCTGGGTCCCGTGTATGCCCTCTCTGTCTGTCCTCCTGTGTGTGGCCTCCCTCGTGGGCGCTGGGCTGACAGCAGCTGGGGTGGATCAACACTTACCTCCCAGGCGCTACCGTCTGCCTTGGTCGGAATGCATGCAAACCAGCCAACCTCACAGAGCCAAGGGCCAGACCCGGGTCCTGGTTGAGCCGACGTTGACCAGCCCTGTGGCCTGGCCCAAGCACTTCCCTTGGGCCTCGGTTTCCCCATTGTAAACAGGGAGGAGAAGGCAAGACAGGCCACCTGGCAGGTTCCTTCCAGACAGCCTGGAGTGGCGTCCTCTGCCCGCCTGGGGGCCTCTTCCTCCTTTTGACCACAGGAAGTGTCAGTTGTTCAAAGTTGTCAGAGGACTTTGGGCAGAAGGAACTAGAGACTTCTAAAGTAGCCCGGCTTGTCCACCCTTCCACCCCTCAGTCGCCCCCTGTGGGGCACCCCCTCCCAGCCCCCAAAGAACAGTCAGGACCTGCCTCTTTCTGGTGACCAGTGGGAGGACATTGATGTCCTGTACTTGCGGGTGAGGATTTCGCTCCCTGAGTCCCCTCCCATCTCGTATGTTCCAGCCAGGCTCTGTGTCCCCATGTCACCTGTCACCTGGCCATGCAGTGTCCTGCTGAGCCTGGTGTCATCTCATGGTCATGCTCTTGTACGCTGGGAGCTGACTGGGACCAAGTCACTCCCTCCGACAGGAAATCATGGGATGTGCCTTCCTGGCCCTCTCGAAGGGCTGGGGCATGGGGTGTGGGTTGCATGCCCCTTCAACTGGTACACCCAGCTACTCCCCTGCCCACTCTTCTCACTGGCCCAGGGTTTATTTTGAGGACAAAAAGCAGATTAAAGGATCATTTAAAATGCCTTTCAAGAAGGCTACTCACAGGGAGGCGTACAGGATAATCCATGCATGCCCTCGGGCGGCCATCTCCACAGCATCCGGTTCTGGGCTGACAGTCCAGGGTTTTCACTTAACCTTATCTGGTTTTCACCTCTGAGGGCTGAAGATGTTACCCTAAAGCTGGGCTCCCTGGTGTCTGCCAGGCTGGCCAATGAGATGGCCTTGGCCCCGGGCTGGCCTGTTCAGCTGCTGGCCAAGTCAGGGGTGGGTGACTGGGGAGACATCTGGGTTGGACGGTGGGCTGAGTCCCTGGCCACTGACTCCCACCCCCACCCGCTGTCCTCACCCTGTTCCGGCTGCAGGCCCCCTCCTGCCTGCCAGAGGTGGGGCTTGGACCTTGAGCCTGCAATGGGCGCACAGGGGCCTCACCAGCGAGGTGGCTGGGAGAGGCAGATAGCCTAGAGTGAGCCACCTGCTGACAGCTCAGGGCCCCCTGGGGCGGGGGTTGGGGGCAAGGGCAGGAAGCTTTACTGCTGTCTCATCTCCCTCAGTGCCCCCCACCCTACCCAAGAAGGCAGGGGGCCAGGGGAGCCTGCAGCCCTCGGATCTCCCAACCTTAGCTGCAACCTCTGATCCAGGTTCCTGGGGCACCCCAGCTGTCGGGGTGGGGGGGGTGCCCCTGACTCCCCAACTTCAGCCTCTGTTATCCTAGTTCCATGCATTTGGGGCACATGGGACCGTGAGACATTCATAGTTCCTTCAGAATTGGGGTTCTCTGACTTCACCCCAGTATGGAAGCTGTGAGTGTGGTCCCTGTGCTCTGCCTGCTCTGGCGTCTGGGTGCCCCACACCAGGAGTCCTGGGCACTGGATGTGGGGCCTCGAGAGCCTTTGCTGTGCATGGACACAGGGTGGCTCACTGTGCCCCAGGAGGGGTTGGATGCCCCCATCTGCTGGGGCTCTGGCAGGTCCCCACCTGCCCTTGGGGACTCGCCTTCTTCTCATCTGTAGACGGGGATGGTGCGCATGCCTGTCTGCTGTGGTGGGAGCCTGAAGTCCTGAACCTGCAGGGGCCCTGCCTGTCCACTGGGTCCTCCTGAGGTGCTGTGAGGCTCCTCAAGTTGTCTCATTCCTGCTCGCTCCCCTGGCCCTGCCTTCCGTCTGGAGACCTGGAGACCAGGGAGATGGGTGTGACAGGGTAAAGGTTGGGAGTCCTCACGTTGGAGTCACCATGTGGACCACACAGGGGTTGGGACCCTGGAAGCCATGTGCCCCTGCAGGATGCCCGAGCAGATGGGTACCATCAGCCTCCATGACTTCAGGGACCAGAAAGGGGGGGCTGGGGAGGAGAGGATGGGGGGCCTGGCCACACAGGCATTTGCATAGGCCTCCAGGAAAAAAGCTTTTGAAAGCTTAGGGTCAGACCACAGGATGAGCCAGTGTGCTCTGGCTGGGTGCCAGGGACAAAGGCGGGTGCAGGGGGGGGGGGTAGAGGGAGGGGAGCAGGGAGGTCCTTGGGGAGACCAGCCACTGGTTTCCTGTGATCTGGCCCTGCACGCAGAGTCAGAGGATGGGACCCCGGGTGGTGACGATTCTTTTCTGTTGTTGCTAACCCTTTTCTGAGAATATTTTCCCGTTAATTTTTAGAGAGAGTGGAAGAAAGGGAGGGACGGGGAGGAGAGAGACATCTCTGTGAGAGAGACACATTGATTGGTTGCCCCCTGTGTGGGCCCTGACGGGGCAGGGGATGGAGCCTGCCACCCAGCTACCTGCCCTTGACCAGGAATTGAACCCGAGACCCTTTGGTCTGTGGGCCGACACTATCCATTGAGCCGTACCGGCCAGGGTCGTGGCCATCATTCTTTCTTTCTCTCTGAAGACATAGGGTCCCTGTCTGCCTCTTTTTTTCGGGTCCACGGGTGTCTTTGCGGCGTGGACTCTCAGTAGAGAAGGTTTTGGTCAGTGTGGGGGCTGGGCCCACTCAGGATGCCCACACTGGGGCCGCTGGCCGGGGTACCTGACCTGGCATGCTCCAGGCCTGTGGCAGCTGCAGTCCTGGCTGTCTGACCACCTGGAGGCCTGTCCCCTGGGCAGGGCCCCAAAGTGCCCTCAAACCATGGAAGGGGGACCGTCACGCAGGGCCACTCCTGGTGCTCTGCCCCTCAGGGGCCTCCTGTGAGGGCTTCGTTCAGGCTGCACCTTGTGGAGGGGCCGCAGGTGGACCCCTCTGCCCTCTGTGGGTCTCGGAACCGGCTGTGAGGGAAGGGAGCCGAGGCTTCTCCGGGCTCAGAGCACCCCACGTGCTGCCTCGTCCGGCACCATGAATGTCCCTCCTTCCAGGGACCTAATCTGCAAGGGAGTTACTAGGCACAAGGGCGAAGCTACGGGGACAGGGAAGAGGGGTGGTCACCCCAGCCTGGCAGCTCCCCTGTATGTGTGCAGGCAGGAGGGCCCGAGTGCCAGCCTGCTCAGCCACACGGCCTGAGGCTGCTGACCCCCAACACCCCTCTTCCTGTTTCATGGAGCCCACCCTCGGGGGCCTGGGGCAGGGGCTGATGCTCAGGGTGCTGCTGAGCTGCCCCCAGGGTCATGTCATAGTGGAGGCTGTGGGGGGAGCAGGGGCTCCATGAGGCCTGAGTGATGGTATGTTTGCACACACCTGGTGCCCACACTCAGGCAGCGTGAGGCCTGACGGGGAGTTTCCTGGCTTAACTCTGGGCAGCTTATTTCCGGATGCTCCACAGCTACAGCGACGGGGGTTCACCCTGAGACCTGGGGCCCGGCCTCCCACTCCAGCTCGGCGCCCCCTGAAGAGGGTAGTCCAGGGCCCTGACATCCTGCATCTCACTGACGGTGTCCCCTGCCTCCCTCCCAGGTATGAATGCCGCTGTCAGGGCCGTGACGCGAATGGGCATCTATGTGGGGGCCAAGGTCTTCCTCATCTACGAGGTAAGGCCGGCGGGGGTCCAGGCCTCACACTGGTGGGGCTTCGTGCTCAGCGGGGAGTCGGGGGGAGGGTGGGGGACACCTCCCTGTCTCACAGGGTCACTTGTTCAACTCGAGGCTCAGGCTTAGAGAGAGGGGAGCAGATGAGGAGGCAGAACGGGAGGGAGCCAGGCCACTGCTCTGGGGTGGGGTGAGGAGCCTTCCCCCTAGTCTGGTGCTTGTGACGTGGGCCATGTCCCTGGGAGACAGGAGGGCATCGAGCTGCTGTCCTCTTCCTGTGAGGCCGGGAGCTCAGCCAGCACCTGTCATCCTCCAGCCGGTCCCCTTCCTACCTCCAGCCCCCTTCTCCCCCGCCTCCCCAGCACCCCTTGCACACAGACGCTGTGTGGATCGCCCAGGCAACAACAGCAAACAGCCCCCTTGGAAAGTGGCAGAGTGTTGTTCTCTTTTGTTTCACCAAATTGGTGCCCTTTGCCTCATGCCCCGCCCCCCAATGCCTGTGTCACATTTGGGGCTGACATGCTCACAGGCACACTGGGAGGAATCCCTCCATTGTCTTGTGGTTTTCCGGAGGCGCTGTGTTACTTTGTTTTCAGTGTTTAGGCAACCAGAAGTGAACCCCAGCCTCTCTGCTCTCCCGATGCCTCCCTCTTCCCCTGTGGGCTGTCCCTGCCCCTTCCCTTGGCCCCAGGTTGGGCTGGGCCACACTCAGCTTCGGCTGCATGAATGAATGAGCAGTAACTTAGAGGCCCCTGCCTCCTCCAGGGCTCCGACCCTCAGCCCAGGACGGGCGGCTGGGACCCTGCAAAGCCCCAGGTTGTCTTTGGGAAGCAGGTCTACTCAGAGTCTCAGCTGCTGGGCAGGTTGGGCCCATGCCCTGATGATGGTCTAGATTCTAGAATCTTCTGGGACACAGGAGAGGCTCTTGGGAGGGGCCTCGGTTTGTGGCCTCCACACAGGGACAGGTGGGTCCAAGCCTTGCCTGATGTTGCCCACATGTGACAGGTGTGTTCCTTCACCTCCTTGACCCTCAGTCTCTTCTTCTATTAAGTGAGGATACCAATTCATTCTTTGTGGGGATGTTAGGGCACAAAGCTAGTGCAGTGATGAGAGTTAAAGCACTTTTCACAGCCGATAGCGAGAAGGGCTCCGCGAATGGGAATGGCTTTTATTCACCCAGGAGCCCAGACTGGACCCGTGGGCTCAAAGTTGACACAGGAGAGCTGCCAGCAGTGCACTTGGCCTGCAGCCAGCTCTGGGCTGCCTGGGCGCCTGCCCTGGGGGTGGGGAAGGGAGAGGTGACACTAAGTGGGTGGAGGTGTGCAGAGACATTTTATTTTTTTATTTTTAAAATATTTTTATTGATTTCAGATAGGAAGGGAGAGGGATAGAGAGATAGAAACATCGGTGATGAGAGAGAATCATTGATCGGCTGCCTCCTGCATGTCTCACACTGGGGATTGAGCCCACAACCTGGGCATGTGCCCTGACTGGAATCGAATCATGACCTCTAGTTCATAGCTCGATGCTCAACCACTGAGCCACACCGGCTGGGTGAGGGAGACGTTTTAGAAGGTTCTAAGGCTGGAAGAGGAAAGTTGTGTCTGTGAGGCTTCTTTGTAAATAATTTTTTTTTAAGTTTTCAATTACAATTGACATACAATATTATATTAGTTTTGGGTGTAGAGCAGGAGTGATTAGACATTTATATAACCTATGTAATGACCATCCTGATAAAGCTACCCATCTGACACCATACGTAGTTGAGCTGAGTCTGCACTTGTGGAGGTGGTTGGGTGGTGCTTTGATGTGATCTGAAGCTGTCCACTGGGTGTGCTAGCTCAGGGCTGCCTGGGAGGTCAGGCCAAGATCAGCCACTGCCTGTATTCTGCTTGGGAACCCCCAGCATGAGTTACAAAATAATCTGCAGACATCTGCTACTTGTGCTGGGGCCACTTAGCAAGAGGTATGCCTCAGCCAAATGCTGCTTGTTTGAGAGATTTTAGGAAATCTGAAGCATGAACCAAGACAGGCTGTTTGTATGGAAAAGTCACTAGAAATGACTTTAGAGGACCTGAAAGTTAGGTGGGGTGGGGTGGGGGGTCGTAGGTCATAGGGTGGGGTGAACACTGTTAACCAGGTTGATGCAGACTCAGATATGCTGCCTGTCTGCTGGCTCTGTGATCAGGGGGCTCAGCAAAGGAACAATGGCTTCTGCCAGCACTTCTGTCAAGGAGGAAGCTGCCTTTGTCCAGCCCTGGATGGACAATTCAGCCCCCCCACCCCCAACTCCCAACTGGTGCCTTTTGAGCTGCTTCTCTAACCACTGAGCAAGCCAGCCAGAGCACCCTCCTGATTTTTTAGCCTCCACATCTGGGTGTGGGCCCAGCGTTCAGTGTCTCCACCCCTCCTACCAGTCTTGATGTGGCTTTTTCTCTATATCCTTAGTTGTAGGACTTCTGTTCAGCTGGGTTTCAGGCAGTTCTGAATGTTGATTCTGTCGTTTGGTTGTAATTTTGATGTGGTTGTGGGAGGGGGCGGGGGCTGGATTTGCCTTTGTCGCCATCTTGACCAGAAGCTGTCATCTCTGTCCTCTGCCTTCTGAGTTCAGCAGAAGTGGCATTCTGGAACTTACAGGGCTACCCCAAAAGATGCCTAATGCCTTCTCCCAGGTCTCTTAGGATGGGTGTTTTGGGGGGCAGCCAGCTGCCCTAGGAGAAGTGCAGCTGCTCTAAACTGCCATACTGAGGGTAGCGGAGGCTAACCATGCAGAGACGTCTGCTCAGTTCCTGTTGTTCACACCGTCTTAGCCCAGGCACATGATTTGGAGGCTGAGAAGCCCATGGTCTTCTGCCTGCAAGTTGCAAAGCCAGGAAAGCTGGTGGTACAAGTCCTGTTCATCTCAGTGTGGTGGTGTCCTGTCTTTTCACCCTGTCTTTGCACCTGTTCTCTCTCCAGACTGTACAAAGCTGGTGATTCGAGGCCTGGGAACCACCAGTGCCTCTGTCTCAGCTTCAGCAGAGCTGTGTGTGTGGGACTTGGATTCGAGCTGGTGCGCAGTGGCCAGGGGCCAGGCTGGCGCTGTGCTCGGGCTGTGTGCCTGACCCTGGGGTTTGCAGACTGAGACCTGCCTGTTTTGTAGCTGCTTGCTCCAGCCAGTGCCTGCTGTGGATTTTCAGGTCATTTTCCTGTTTTTCTGTGCTGGGCTGGTGTTGGCAGGGCTGGCTCATATCCTTGTGGCTAAATTCCTGACCAAAGGGTGGGGGAGGGAAGGAGGGAAGGAAGAAAGGACATAGCCTGGCCTAAGCATGGAAGGTAGCTCAGTGGTCCTCAGCCTGGGGGGGGGGGGTCTCACTTCTTCTGTGGCCCTGAGAACCTTCTAATTTTGGTTCCTGGAAGGATGGGCACCTGCCTTGCCAACTCTGGCTGGGCTGTGGGGCTGGTGAGGGAACCTGTTGTGTCCTGAGTTGAAGAAGCATTCCTCTCTGGGACTTCCCTGCACTCTCTCCCGTGTAGTACTCCCCCTCCTCCCCCAGGGGTGGGAGCATTTGCCCCAGACTGCCTTCAGGGCCTCACTGCCCAGGACCCTATAGGCATAGGCGACAGAACAAGGGTAGGACGGCCTAAAGGGAGGAGGCAGAGGGGAGGTAGATGCCCAGAGCCAAGCTGGGACAGTGGCTCATCTACTTCACTGAAGGGACTGGAGGACTGCCTGGAGGAGGTGGTCCTGCTCATCTCAGCATGGTGGTGCCCTGTCTTTTCATCATTTATAAAATCCATTCTCCAGACTGTATAAAGGACTCCTGCTGATAAGGAAGGAGTAGTCACGTGATAGAGAAAACGGACAGGACACCTAACAAAGCACTTCTCACAGATGCGGTCCAGACGATCAGTGGCTTATGTCATAGAAAAACAGCAAGTGGCCTGACCGGTGTGGCTCAGTGGTTGAGCGTCGGCCCTTGACTCATGCACCAAGAGGTCACTGGTTCGATTCCCAATCAGGGCATATGCCTGGATTGCAGGCTTGATCCCCAGGAGCAGGCATGCAGGAGGCAGCCAATTGCTGTTTCTCTTTTATCGATGTTTCTATTTCTCTCTCCCTCTCCTTCTTTCTCTAAAAATCAATAAAAACTTTTTTTTTTCTTAAAGAAAAACAGTAAGTGGTCACTAGGGAAATTTAACACACAACCAACCGCAGGGACCCACATGCAGACCCCAGGATGAAGACCAGCACAACCTGCACTGTGGGCTGGGGCACCCAGAAGCCCGACTGTGTGGCTAGTGGGCGAGGAGGTCAGCAAAGCACAGCGGGCACCACGTGAGCCTCGGGTAGCTACCTGCTCAGGCACCCAGCTCTCAGGAGCCCTCTCGCAGGAGGTGTGTGCGTCCTTAGCGGCCTTATTTCTAATAGCCTTACCCTGGAGACCTTCCCCATGTCCGTCATCGGTGGACGGACCATGACCGAGGCACACACAGTGGCCTGGGGTACAGCTGTGCACGGCGATGCGGGGCCTCGGAGATGCCAGGTTGAGTGGAAGTCAGACACACAGAGCAGACGCTGCTGTCACTTCTACGTCTTATTGATGCCCATAGGAGGCATCGGGCAGCGGGTTCCTCCAGGAGGGGCGGTCTTGGAAGGGCGGAGCGCTGCTGGGCACTGCCCTGGGGGTGGCTCGAGAGCTCTCACCAGGTGGGACGGGAGTGCATTGCCCTGTGAGTCACTCTCCGTAGCAAGTAGCTTCTCGGCCCTGCAGAGGTTCCGGGAGGCCCACCTGGTGCCCTGGCCTCTGCCCTTGACTGTTGGCCAACCCCCCAGCTTCACCATCCAAGGCCCTGGGGCCTCATGGTCAGGACCCAGGAGCCTGCTTCCTGCCGGATGGGGTGTTGGCCGGGTTCCCAGCCCCCTGCTCGTGGACAAGGGTGCTGGCTGGCTGCTGTGGCTGCCTGTCTCATGCTGTGCTCATTGGTTTCAGGGCTACGAGGGCCTCGTGGAAGGAGGCGAGAACATCAAGCCAGCCAACTGGCTCAGCGTCTCAAACATCATCCAGCTGGTAAGGCCTGCCGTGAGCCCTTTCCGCCTGTGAGCACACGTGTGCGCACACAGACACAGAGAGACGGATAGGCACACAGATCCTGTGCACAGAAGCGTACCCGCCCCATAGGGGCTGGCTCCAGGCTCACCAAGTCGTCTGGCTGCCGCTGTGGAGTGGCAGTGGCCCTGGGACGCCTCCACTACAAGAGTTCACTCTCAGCTCCAGCCAAGGGTGCAGGGAGGAGAGGACACTGGACGAGGCCTGGCGCAGCATCTGAGTAGCCTCCCCTTCGTCACCACTCTGACACGCCCGATGACCTAGGCCTAGGTTTCCCTCCAGCTGACTGAGGGCAGAGGCGGGCACCTTGCTGGACCAGGACTCCTGGGAGTGGTGGTTTTTGAATCATGTCTCTGTGGGGAGAGCCTCGTCCTCCCACAGAGTTGGGACAGGGGTGCAGGCACTGGTCCCCTGTTTACCCCAGGCCAGCAGGTGACACCCAGCTTATTCAAGTGGCCAGTCATTATCATGAGCCACAAATGAGTTGGGGGGCAGAGTGGGCAGAGGGGCCCGCTTACTTGGTGACCTTTATTGAACTTCCCAAGACTGACAAGTGGATATTCTCCTCCTGGTATATTCCAGGAGGAAGGCCCAGGGAGGGGTACCCCTGCCCAGGCTTCTGGAGGAGGCCCTGGACTTCATCCTCTCAGTTCTGCAGGGTCCACCAGCCCTCCTCACACCCCCCAGTACAGGTCCCTTCTGCTGCCTTGTTCGTCAAGGGTCCTGTCTCCTTTGCATAGGGTGGTACCATCATCGGCAGTGCCCGTTGCAAGGCCTTCACCACGCGGGAGGGACGCCTGGCAGCAGCTTACAACCTGGTCCATCGCGGCATCACCAACTTGTGTGTCATAGGTGGGGATGGCAGCCTCACAGGCGCCAACATCTTCCGCAGCGAGTGGGGCAGCCTGCTAGAGGAGCTGGTGAAGGAAGGTGGGTCAGCGGCCAGAGCTGGCTGGGAGGGACGGCGGGGTGAGGGGGGGTGGGGCGGGTGCTTGGAGGACGCAGCACCTGCCTCGCTGCTGGTAGCAGTGGGATAGGCAGGACAAGGGGAGGCGGGGAGACACTGCCTGGCTGCTGGCCGGAAGAGTGGGGCTGGCCCAGCCCAAGGTCAGACGACCCTGGGCAGCTGCAGAAGCTGTCGGCTGGGTTTGGCTGGTAGTGAGGTCAGTGTTTGAGCCGGAGCCCCTGGAGCACAGCATCAGGGACCCCCAGGCAGGGTGGGCAGCAGTCCCAGCCTGACTCACCCCATGCTGTGTGGACGAATCTTATCTGTAATTGATTCCGGACTTGGGTTACGGACGTTGTCATAGTTTGCAGAAGTGTAAGAGGTAACATTTGGTAACACCCAAGACACGTAGTTGCAAGGTTGCCAGTTGGAAAGCCCGTGTGGAGTTCAGTCTGTGCCACTCGTGTGGAGTCTGGAAATGGGGTGCGGCCACTCTAAGACGCCCTGGAGGTTTCCTGCTTGGGATGATGAGTCCACACTCAGCATTAGGGGTTCAGGGGCCCCTCCACTCTTGGGAGTCCCACTGCAGGACCTGGGTAGGGGGAGCTGAGCCTGGACACCTTCCTGGGCCACACTGCCTGGTGGACGGGGTGAGAGGTGGGGTTTCCTGCCCCCCATTGTGGCCACTGGGGCCTCAGCTGACTCCGCTGCTCCTCCCCAGGCAAGATCTCCGAGAGCACGGCTCAGACCTACTCCCACCTGAACATCGCTGGGCTGGTGGGCTCCATCGACAATGACTTCTGTGGCACCGACATGACCATCGGCACGGACTCCGCCCTGCACCGCATCATGGAGGTCATTGACGCCATCACCACCACCGCCCAGAGGTGAGCGAGGCCCGCAGCCCCCACTGGCCCGGCCAGGCTGCCAGGCGGGCAAGCGAGGCGGCCAAGCTGGGGATCCTGTCCTCCTGGGCGGGGCCAGGCCGCCCTCTACAGGGTCAGCCGGGGCCCTGGGGATTGGCACATCCCACAGGGGGGTCATCCGACTGCTGCTGGCCAGTGACGGCCAGGCCCGAGCAAGGGAAATGGCCTTCAGCTCTCGGAGCAGAGGTCAGTGGAAACCAGCGCGAAGGCTGGTCAGGAACCCAAGGCCACTTTTTGCTCAGACACGTGACCACCATAGGAAGAGGAAGAGTGGTCTGTCCTGCTGCTCTGGTGTCCAGTGTTGCCGGACACCCCTGGCGGGAGCTGGGCTGCTGGGGTGTGGCTTGGCCCCTGGGCTCAAGGGAGGCTGGTTCTGCGGGCCTGTGAGGCCGGCTGTGCAGCTCAGCTCCCAGAGGCTCAACACTGACCTTTCGCTCTGTTTGGTGCCCACAGCCACCAGAGGACGTTTGTGCTGGAGGTGATGGGGCGGCATTGCGGGTAAGGGCCCTGGCCAGCTGGGGGTGCAGGGGCGACGGGGAGCAGGAGCCAGAGTGTGGCGCCTCCGTGGCTCCTGGCCCAGGGCAGGTGCTCATCTAACCCTGGGTGTGCGCCGGGGAGTAGGAGTCTGTCTCTGGGGCTGGATGCAGGGAGGACAAAGGAGTGGAGCTCAGGTGACTCGAGTCTGGGATCCGGGGTGCTGGGTCCAGCCCTGAGCAGGTGGCCCCTCTGCTCCACCAGGTACCTGGCCCTGGTGTCCGCCCTGGCCTCTGGGGCCGACTGGCTGTTCATCCCCGAGGCGCCCCCCGAGGACGGCTGGGAGAACTGCATGTGCGAGAGGCTTGGCCAAGTGAGTGGGAAGGGCGAGCTTACCTGTACCATTTGCCTCGTCCTCCTTCTTCCTTTGCTGCCCCCCAATTCCCAAGCCTGTGGCAAGGACCCCGCCACCTGCCTCTCCCCCCTGCAGGAGGGCCACAGGGTCCCTGTCGGCCCCTCCTCACGGGGTGCGGTCCCTGCAGTGTGGACCCCCGGGAGGGTGTTGGGACAGGTGTCTGAGGTTGCTGAGTTCCCGGATGTCTCTGATCCAGACCCGAAGCCGAGGGTCCCGGCTGAATATCATCATCATCGCCGAGGGCGCCATCGACCGCAACGGGAAGCCCATCACCTCCCGCTATGTGAAGGACGTGAGTGCAGGAAGGGCCCCAGAGCGGCCTGGATGGTGTGGGTGGGAGAGGGGTGGGGCTCGGCGGGTCGGCCTCCCTTTATCTTCTGTCCCCAAGCGTCTGCTGGGCCCCTTCCCCTCCTGGGGGCCTTCCTCAGTGACAACAGATGTGTATGTGGGGGTGGTGCCTGGGTTCCCTGAAAAGCCCTGGCCCCAGAGGCCAAAGTTTCCCCCACACCTGTTGGCGCCCCCACCCACTGGCTGCTTTTCACTGACCTCTGCTCCTAAGGCTGAAGGCCATTTCCCTTGCCTGGGCCTGGCCGTCACCGACCAGCAGCAGCCTTCGTTCAGACATATTTCCTGCAGGCCAGGCCCATGTGGGACTCCATGTCCACACATTCACACGGGAACATAAACACACATACATGGAAACACATATACAGACATACACCCTATATATGGAAATACATCCACACACTCACACGGGAACATAAACACACATACATGGAAACACATACACAGACATACACCCTGTATATGGAAATATATCCACACACTCACATGGAAACACATATACAGACATACACCCTGTATATGGAAATACATCCACACACTCACATGGAAACACATACATAGACGTACACCCTGTATATGGAAATACATCCACACACTCACATGGAAACGTATACAGGGAAATACACACATCCACACATGGAAACACACATGCACATCTTCCCATGCACACAGAAACACATCTGTGGGCATGAACCCTGGGCTGCCTTCTCGGGGAGCCTCACATGCTGGGATCCCTGAGGCCTGCTGGGGAGGGACAGGGACCAGGGTTTGGGGTCTGTGGGGTGGTGGGGCAGTGGAGGTGGGCAGCAAACCCAGGGACCTCCTTTCTCTCCCATGAGTAGCTGGTGGTCCAGAGGCTGGGCTTCGACACGCGTGTGACGGTGCTGGGCCACGTGCAGAGGGGAGGGACCCCCTCGGCGTTCGACCGCATCCTGGTAGGTGGGGCTTTGCTCTGGTCCCAGTGTGTGTGGGGGGCGGAGGGTGCGTGCATGTGTGGTGTGTGCAAGCATCTCCTCACTGTGCCGGTGCTCATGGCTGAGACCGAGGTGTGGCCCCTCTGTTTCTCTGTGAGGGGAAATGCAGACCTGGGTGGGGACCTTGCCTCCTGGCCAGCCCGTCCTTGCCCCATGAGTCAGCAGCTCCCTGCCCTCCTGGGAACGGCTGTGGCAGATCCCTGGGAGAGGAGGGCAGGGTGCGCAGGGGCCAGGCCTGTGTACGGTCCTCCGAGGGTCCGAGTCTGGTGGTTCTGAGTCCAGCCCATAGCACAGTCCCTGTCCTGGGAGCACCGAGGTGCTGGGGAGCGGGGGGAAGGGGGGGGGGAGTGGGGAGTTGGATTCTGGCCTGAGGGTGCCATTGTCATTCTGATCACTGCTGATCTTGTCCTCTGCAAAGTGGGAATCTCCTTGTAGAGGATGGAGACAGGGCCTGGCCAGGGGCAGCCCCATGGGTGGTAAGGTGCCTATGAGTGAGGGCTGGGCACCTGTGCTGGCATGAGGCTGCATTGCCTGCTCTGACCCTCAGAGAGCTGAGGCCACTGTACTGCCCTGAGCAGCCCACGGCCTCCTCAGTCCCCCACAGAGCAGTGGGGACACTGGCCTCAGAGGGCCTTGACCACCTGGCCAGGCACCTCTGCACTCTACGTGAGGCCTTGGTGGACACTCAGGACAGTCTCCTGAGGGGTCTGGGACATGAGGGCCAGACACTGACCCTCCACCAAGCCTGGGCAGCAGAGATGGCCGAGGTGGGTCTGAGACCTCCCTGGCTTGCAGGAGGGCAGCCGAGCTGCCGTTTCATGGGTGCCTGTGTCAGAGACGAAGGACAGTTTGTTCTCGCAGCCAGAGCGGCGGCATTTTCCCTCTGGCCCCTGAGCCCAGTTCTACACCTACACGCACACTGTGTCAACTTGTCGGAGAGACGCCTGAGCTCAGGGAACCCGTCTTCCCGAACGAGCTGCCAGCATGGCGCCCCTGAGGAGGACAGGCTTTTCTTCCGTGGCTGTTACTAAAACCAACCGGAGCAGTTGGAGACTTGCTCCCACGATGTGCAGAAATCCACAGACGCAGGCACCGTCTGCGGGAGCAGCAGGAGGCAGGGGCCAGCCCGCCATGTCTCACCGAGCAGAGCTCAGCCTTGCTTCCTTGCACACCTGTCTGTCCCTATCGGCTGTGCCAGGACCTGCATTTGTGATGTGTCGCCACGGAGGACAGCCCCCCAGCCCACATTCATCATTTACACGCTCACAGGAAAGCCCTGACCTAAAGGAGCCCCTTCAGAAACCTCGTCCTCGGAGAAAGAACCCTCGGAACCTGGCTCCATGAAGCAGTGTCTGTTGTGAATGGTGGTCATACTGAGTCACTGTTTCTGTCGCCATTTGTTCTAGAAGCTTTGGCCAGTGTGTGTCGAGGGGGGGGCGGGGAGCTCTGAAAATTGAGGGTTTGTACATGGCGTGGGGGCTGGCTCAGTGTGGTCCTCAGAGTGGAGAAGGGACAAGCGAGTGTGTGTATGTGTGTGCAAGTGTGTATGCACATGCCTGTGTCTGTGTGCATGTGTGCGCACGCCTGTGTGCGTCTCTGTGTGTGTGCACTCTGAGGGTGGACTGCGCCTGCCTGAGCCCCACTCCTCCCCCTCAGAGCAGCAAGATGGGCATGGAGGCGGTGATGGCGCTGCTGGAGGGCACACCTGACACCCCAGCCTGCGTGGTCAGCCTGTCTGGGAACCAGTCTGTGCGGCTGCCCCTCATGGAGTGCGTGCAGGTGGTGAGTGTACGGCCTGGGGTCTCTCTGGCTCTCCCCTCCCGCCAGAGCTACCTGCCCTTCCAGGCCTCTCAGGGCCCCAGCAGGCTGCCTGCCCAGCCCCTTCCCAGCCTCGCCTCCTCATGTGGCACACTTCCCGGCCGTTTGGGTGTGCTGCCGCATCCCCCCAAGTGGACCTCAGGGTGTCTGAAGCCTGCAGTTCTGGGGAGGGGAATGAGCATGTCCCCAGCATGGGACAAGTCCTGAGAGAGGGGGGAGCTAAGCTGAGGTCACTTAGCTTCCCAGAGCCAGCGGCCATGGACCCACCTTGCAAACTGGGTGGTTGGGGGTAGGCATTTGGGCAGAGATGGGAGGGAGGAGGAGTGGGTGGCCGGAGCCGCTGGGTAAACCCTGGCAGACGGTGTGGGGACATTCGATGTGGCTGGAGCGGGGGCCACTGGAAGAGAGAGTGGGAGGAGAGAGCAGAGAGGCTGAGAGGCTGGGTGTGGGGATCTTGCCCTGGCTCCACAGGTTTGGGGGGCCCTGCAGCCAGGGGAGGGTGGGGTGAGAGGGCGCACGAGTGGGAGACTGGGCCTCCCTGATGCTTCTCTTGAAAGAACCTCCTGCCATGGTTTCCACCAGCGCTGCTGCTGGGCAGGCTGGGCGTTGGCTGTGGGCCTGGGGGACAGATGGGCCTCAGCCTTGGTGGGGCCCCAGGGCTGAAGAGGAGCAAGGGTGGTTAGGGAGGACCATTGGACAGGCCAGGTGGGGCCCACTCGGGCTCGGCCAGCTTTCCTGATTGCTGGCCTTGGCAGTGACCGTTGCTGGGCAGGCCTGGGACAGGCCCACCGAGTCAGGTCGCTGCTGTGTATGCTCCAGGCTCCTCTTCAGCCTGTGCTTTTCCTTTTCTTTAAGACAAAGGAGGTGCAGAAGGCCATGGATGAGAAGAGGTTTGACGAGGCCATCCAGCTCCGTGGCAGGTGAGGGCGGGGCGGGCTCGCTGCACACAGACTCCTGGCAGCTTGCACACAGCCAGCCCGACATGCAGGCCAGCAGAGCTGGAGAGGCCTCTGCATCTCCTGAGACCCTTCCTTCCCCGTGTGTGTGGCTGAGCAGCCTGCAGTTAGCAGCGGGGCCTCAGTGGTCCCTGTGGAGGGAAGCAGGCAGGCTGTGGGTGGGCTGGAGCTGCCCACTCCGGGCAGGCTGGATGTGGGTCCTGGCTTAGCTGAGAGGGATGGTGTGTTTTATGGGGTCTTCCACCGTCCAGTGTTGGCATC
>PVJC01015194.1:0-35380 GCA_004026665.1 Murina feae
CGGTGTCTACCCTATGCCGCCATCTTGTTTCTCCTCCCAAATTACTTTTCTGGCACATTCTGTTCATGTGATGATCAAAGCATGGTTCAAATTTATTATTTGTTGTCGATAGCAATGAGTATTAATGATTTCACTTGGTTTTAGAAGCTCATAATACATACACTACACCTTCCTGATTCCACCAAACGCAGAGCATTGTCTTCTTTCTGAAGTGATTTGGCCTTATAGTCGATATTGATGGTTGACCTGCAGCAACCCATGATATTGTGCATTTTTGGGATTCTCAAATTAAATCCACTTTTCATAGCCAGTCACAATTCCATGCAAAAAAAAAAACAAACAAACAAAAAAAACTTTTGTGCTGCTGAAGCAACATTTTACCGATGAGTTTTCAGTTTTTCATTTGTCTCTCGTTCAGTTGATGTGGCACCCATTTTCCTTCCTTTAAAATCTTTCCCATTGCTTGTAAATGACCAGAAATTATTTGCTGAGCAATGTTTAATCTTTCTGCAAGTTGTTTTTGAGTTTGACACACATCTTTATCCAATAATGCTTGTAATTGTTGGTCTTCAAACTTTTTCAGTTGACCTGGATGTTTTTTGTCTTTCACCTCGAAATCATCACTTTTAAAGGGTTTAAACCAGCGTTCACAAGTATCTTGAGATGGAGCATGTTCACCATCAGCTTCCCGAAGTATACAATAACTTTCAGCAGCACTTTTCCTCCAATAAAGTAATGAACTAAAACTTCCCGCAAATACTCTTTTTTGGGGCACAAAATTTCACAAAATACCTATGATATTAACACCTTCAGAAAATTTGGCATATGAAGTTTTGAAGCTTTTTGTCAAAAAAATAGCATATATATCAAATCGCATATATATCAACATATGTTTAACTCCATCTATTTAAAAAAATCCGCATTATTAACCGATACACCGGTTATGTATATGAAAATATACATAATCAAGGATAACAAAATATGAAAAACTATTCAATGAAATAAAGATCATTATTGAATTGGATGTAATACCATGAATATTAGAAAAGGTCAATTTTCAGAATTTGCAATCCTATCTCATAAAAGAGTAATATGCAAATTGACAATCACAAGATGGCTATCCCCATGTGCTCAAAGATGACTGCCACAAGAGGGCCAGCAAGGGAGGGCAGTTGGGAGGGACCCAGGCCTGCAGAGGAGGGCAGTTGGGAGGGACCCAGGCCTGCAGGGGAGGGCAGTTGGGAGGGACCCAGGCCTGCAGGGGAGGGCAGTTGGGAGGGACCCAGGCCTGCAAGGGAGGGCAGTTGGGAGGGACCCAGGCCTGCAGGGGAGGGCAGTTGTGGGGGACCCAGGCCTGCAAGGAGGACAGTTGGGGGTGACCATCCTAGCAGGGGGAGGGCAGTTAGGGGCAATCAGGCTGGCACAGGAGCAGTTAGGCATTGATCAGGTAGGCAGGCCTGGTTAGGGGCAATTGGCAGGCAAGAGGTCACGAGCCAACAGTCCTAGATTGTGAAAGGGATGTCCCAGATTGGAAAGGGTGCAGGTTGGGCTGAGGGACACCACTCCACCCCCCACCCTCCACTCCCACTCCATGCACAAATTTCGTGCATTGGGCCTCTATTATATAAATAAATGTTTTATATCTCAGAAATTTAAGCAGTAAGTGAGCAAATGTAGTTTTAGTAGAACTGCAGTTTTAACCTTACAGTAAAAGGACATGAGCATTGGCATTGTGAGACAACCTCTATATTGCATTATTTTCTTTAACATTCACAGTTATCCTATACATATTTATAAGCCTGAAAAGACAGATTAATGGCCTGCATGGGTCCTCATTCCTTTCATTTGTCTTCCAATTTTTGTTTGGTGATGACACTACTGTGCAAGGAACTATAGACAGCTTTATTTCAATGGAGGCAAAGCTTGGCAGGTGTTCTTTTCCATTGGAAGGTCTGGCATCCTCTTCCATCTCTGTCAACTTTTGTTCTTCCTGAAAAATTGATGTGCACAGCATATCTTAATGGATTCTTCGTCATCTTGCATTTAGTCAACCAAAGAGAACACCATTTCATCTCGGGGCAAAACTTAAACTGTGTGAAAAAGAAGTCCCCTTTCCTAGGCTCCTGAGAAATGTTAGTCATGATGAATTTGTTAAGAATCTATTGCTTTGAAATCATATTAAAAAAAAAAAGAAAAGGAATGATACTGAGTGGAAAGACAGCATATGAAAAATAAAGGTGGATATGGTAAAAAGGGTGTTGGGTATCCTCTATACTTAGGACAGAGGCAGTGAGGTAAAGAATGTCATGTAATTATAGACAAGAAATAAAACCATTACCTTGTATCCTGTGTGGGAGGAAAAATAACTTTTCTCCTACTCTTCTCAGTGCTTCTGGCTGGTCTAATAATCAAATTGACACGAGACAGGTTAACAGGAGAAAATAACCAGTCGTATTACGAGTGTACAAATGGGGGTTCCCTAAGAAAAGGGGACAAATCAGGCAGTTGAGGCTTTTATGCACTTTGGGACAAAGCAAGAGGGCTTCAAAGGGGAAGTAAGCAATTCACAGGTGTGTGAAAGAGAGCAAATATTTGTTAAACAAATTCTTGCCAGGCCACCCAGAAGCCATGGGGCACAGTTGGGAGTCTAACAACCAGCCTTTGCAGCTTTCTCCTTGTCTGCTGTCACACTTAGTTTATATTATCCTAAGATGACAGCTTCCTGAAAAAGCAGATTTTTCATTCCAAATTCCTTTAGGCAGGTGAGAGGGCGGGGAAGACAAAGGCTCTTCCTGACTCTTTTGGTTCTTAAAAATAACCAGCTTAAAATAATTTCCCCAGAAGGCATATTTTGGTATTTTGGGTGGCAAAACTCGGTTTCCTCTCAGGACCCAAGGACAAGACCTGCCTCCCTTCCTCCTCCAGCTCAGTCGTCCTTTTAATAATGAGATAGAATTCAGGTGCCATGAAATCCACACCTTTGAAGTGCACAACTCAGTGGTTTTAGTCTATTCAAAACGCTGTGCAACATCACCACTCATTCCTAAACATTTTTATCACCCCCAGAAGAAACCCCATACCCACCAACAGTCACTTGCACACTCTCCCCTCCCCCGCCCCTGGCAACCAGGTACCTAGTCTTTGCCTCTAAGGGTCTGCTTGTTCTTGGGCAGCACATGTAAATGGAGTCATGCAATATGCGGCCTTTGATGTTTGGCTTCTTTCGTTTAACATAATGTGTTCAAGGTTCAGCAATATAGCGTGGATTCGGATCAGTAACATTCTATTACGTTGATAAACCACATTATTAAATAGACTTTTTTTAATGGAAATTTCGGTTTATAGAAAAAAATGAGTGGGGAATACAAGGTCCGCAGGTACCCTCTCACCAGTACTCCCTCCCCCTTCCCCGGTTACTAATCTCCTGCCTTGGTGCTGTGCAGAATCTTGTTTCTCCATTCACAGTCGGTGGATATTTGGGTCGTTTCTGCTTTTTGTCTATTAGGAATAATGTGTTAGGAACATTCATGTATGGGTTTTTTGTATGGACATGAATTTATTTCTCTTGGATGTATAGCTCGGAATAAAATTGTTGACACGTGTAGTAACTTTATGTTTAACTCTTTGAGGAACTGCCAAACTGGTTTTCCAAAATTTTACATCCCCACCAGCAATGTATGGGGTCTCTGGTTTCTCCACATCCATCCTTGTTAACGATTGTTACTGCCTACCTTTTTTTACGATAGCCATTCTAGTGAGTGTGAATTGGTATTTCATTGTGCTTTTAAATTTACATTTCTGTCACAGATACTGATGATGAGGGTCTTTTCATGATATGTGGGATGTAAGCTTACGAGTAGGAGCCCTGTCATCCTCTCTCAGTTCTCCCAGTGCACAGAGTTGGTATATATTGGGGTCTTGGGCAACATGTGTTGACCTCAAATGCAGCAAAGGTGGGCTCTGGGATTGAGAAGATAAAATGATGCTGCAAAGCATGTCAGCCTCATGGATTGCAAAGAAAAGGTGGATTTCATTGTGAACGTAATGTAGGATTTGAATGCAATCAGAGATTATTGCATTTTTGCTATCCACCCCAAATTATCTACCCAAATATCCACCACTCATTCTAAAATCATTTTACAGTGGTAACCATACAAGGAAACAGTGAAACATGAGACAAGTGTGGTGCAAAAAGAACTGAGTTTAAATAGGAGTTAAGATTTTCATTGACCTTCCTTGTTTTAATAATCATAATAAAGAATAATCATGTTAACATAAGACTTAAAACCCTACGTGTGCACACAAAATTCACACCTAACAAGTTTCTGATCCTGCAGGAGGTAATTCACTTGCTAAGGCTCAGCCACTTGTCTTGCTGAGAATATTTAAGGCCTTAGGTCTTTATGAAGAAAATGCAGACACAAAAAAAGTTAAGGGAGGGAGAAAAAGAGGAAGGAGGGAGGGAGGGAGAGAAAAAGAGAGAGCGGGAGAGAGAGAGGAGGAGAGGAAGGAAAGATGCTTGTCTTTTGAGAATTATGAAGGTCATGGACCCATACTCCAGAAGAATACCCATAAGCACAGAATATTGCATACTATTTCTGAGATTTCCTGGATCTCCTTTATTAGGATTTATAAATCCTAGTTTAATGACCCTTGCCTCTCAGAGGCAGACCCTGACACACCACTTTTGTCAACTGCTTCTAACTTCATTACTCATAGGTATACCTGTCACCTAAGCAAGTAAGGACCTTATGCAAATATATTTTTTATTTGCATTTAACCAAGCTCAGAGGTTAAAACTTACTTTTTAGTTGCCTGAAATCCCTAAGGCGATCCCTGAAAACATTGTTCGAGCATTTGAGTAGGACCCAATTCTGTACAGTAAGCTCTTTTTGTATTTAGAAAAATCTGCACCTTGACCTATAGTTCTCTGAACTTTCAGCAGAATAAACCTGTCAGTCACATGCATATGAAGAGAGGAAATCCTGTGAATGAGGCCCCTGGATGACTCCCAGCTTTATAAAGCACAGAGACATCATCTGTTACCCACGAGAAGACAGAGTGCTCAGGTTAAAATGTCCTGCCTCCTCCCCAGCCCCAAGTGGCCGTCTCTCCTCAGCCCAAACCGATCTTGGTACACGCTCTACTTTTTAAAAATAAACCGTCTCATTAGAACCAATGCCATTTTATTAAAATAGCAAGCAATTAGTGTCTCTTAGACAGATGCTCACAGCGCTTGAACAATAAAGAACAGGAGCCCATTTAATTTTAGGTGGGTTGTTCTAGATCCTGGCAAACTGCTGTGCACCTCAGAAAGGACTTACTGAAATGCCCCTTTGGTCTTTTACCGAAGAGCTGATAATGCTGACTGTCCCTGATGCAGAAGGAAAAGGAGGATAGGTACAGGCCGCCGGGAAGGGCTTAGGAAGGTGAGCTGCGCAAGCCGGCCCCTTCCCAACAGGGCGCGGTGGCACACACAGCGTGGGAGCCCTGCCCTCCGCCAGGCTCGACTCCTGGAATTTCTTAGAGGCCGCGAGCCTTCTGTCATTCTGGCTTCTGTCAATGCCTGTGCGGACTTCATGGAAAATTGCCACCAAATAGCAAAGGAAAACATCCCTACAGTCCAGTTGGATCGTGGCTTGATGTGTTCCTTTTACCTCCAAGTCAGTGTAGCAGGTGTTGACATGGACTCTCCAGAGCTTGAAAGGGTGCCTGTGGTGCAGGAGGCGTCCAGTACCTCCCTCACTGTGAGAATGGGGCGCACACTGTGTGCGAGGAGTTCTGTTTACTGTGGGGGGAGCATCGGAAGGATGTGGTAATGATGGCCGCAGTGTCAGCCAGCTCTTAGGGAGCTTATGACTTCAGGAAGGGTACTGTGTCATACGTCGGGCCTGCAGTGCAGAGCAGAAGGGAAGGAGGGAAGGGTGAAGGGATTCCAGCTGGGAACTTGTGGGCGGCTCAGGGCTGGAACATTCCTCTGCCAGGTGCTCCTCCTATATTTAGTTTGCAGTTTTCCTGAAGAGATGGTTTTACTCAGAAAGGAAAGGCCTTAGTGGGGTTACTGCTTAGTACATCAAGTGGCATTCCTGGGCCTCCGTTCATGTTGATTTACTACTCAGGGAGAACTACATCTTACCCTGGAAGAAAAAGACTCGGTGTCAATGTTTTACAAATACAAGCCCTGACTCCTTTCTCTAGAGCAAAGGAAACAAGGACGCAAGTTAAACGAATAATTGGGAAAAGTGTGCGTGGCTGGTGTTGCTCAGTGGTTGAGCATCGACCTATGAGGTCATGGGTTGCAGACTCAATCGGCATGCAGGAGGCAGCCGATCCATGATTCTCTGTCATCATAGATGTTTCTCTCTCTCTTTCCCTCTCCCTTCCCCTCTGAAATCAAGAAAAAAAAAAAAAAAGAAAATGTGAAAGGAAAAAAAAACCAGCACCTGCAATTCAGAGGATAGGTAAAGAGCAAATAGTCGGGGCCACTGAGACTAAAGAAATCCGCATTTAGAAACTGAAATGTTGAGACCTGCATTTGAAAGATGCCACCCCACCTACTTCATCAGCATTCAAACCAAGTTAGTATCCTCTTATCCTCAGGTGGCACCCAGGCCACGGAAATTGGAAACCTGGCCAGGTGAACTATAATAACTTCGCGACAATAACAAAGGATTGGTTCCTTTAAAAACAACACACACACACACACACACACACAAAACTATTTCCCACATTCAGAGGCATTTGCTGGGAAACTCAGAAGGGCACCAACTAGGTTAGGGACTGATCAACACCGCTTCCCTTAGTAGATAGACGTCCTTTCACGCACACCCACAGCCTGAAGATGTCCCTGCGCTTATTGCAAGCATCGCTTTCACTTCAAAGTGAGTTCCGTGAAATGAGAGCTGGACAGCTTACCTGGAGGCCATTCTTAAAATAACTCGCTCTGCCTCGAGGAGAGTTGAGAGCTTAGAGTTAACAGGGCTTCTCCCCAGGTTGTCTAACTTGTCCTACCTTGGGGATGTGGGGGAGGGAGAAAAGGGTGCTTTCTAACTACCAGATGCTCAAGTCCAGCATGCTCAGTTCAGATCTAGTGTGCTTTTCAGCTCCTTGTTTTAGTCTTGAAACTTAATGGTTAGCATCTGTACAGTGGGTTGTTGTGAAGGTTAAGTAGACGAACGAATGTGAAGTGCCCGGTGTCGGACCTGGCACAAGTAGTTTCTCAGTAATAATGGCCATTTGTAGCTCCTATAACAGATAGGTCACACATTCAATGCACTTTATTTCCAAGAGAACCCTTAAAATTCTTAACGCCGAACTTACGCTGATTTGAAACAGAAGTCTAACATGTCGTGTTATTCCAGTTTGCGTAAATCTGGAGGAACGTTTGCTATAGGACACTGACAAGAGTACGGTTTGACAGCTGGTACATTGCCAATGAGGAAAGACATGGGAAGATACGAAAGAGCAGACAAAAGGCCACTAAAAAGCATTTAAATGTTTAAATGCTTTGTAGCACTTAGTGCAGTAATTAATGTTTTAGAAACAGACTGAGTCATTGCAGTGGTGGAATTGGCAGAAAATGGTGTGTTTGGGGGCAGAAAAAGGTCTTAAGAGAAATATTTTCATAGAGTAGGAAAAAAAACTAGACTTTTAGTGCCAAAAAGAGAAGATTTTGGTTTTATGGAAACTTTCAGCACTCTTGGCAAGGCGTTATTTTTCTAATAGCTTATAGAATCAAAGGGGTTGCAGTATCTCGGCCCAGCGTCAAATAACGACTGTCACCCATTCTGGAGACGTATGAAAATATCTGGGAGTTGTGGGCTTGGATAACACAGACATTGGATTTAAACATTTTTTAGCTAATATTTATTGAGCACTGACTGTCCCAGGCTAACATCTGAGCACTTTACTCACTTTACCTTAATGTCAGTGCTAAAAAGGGAAATCATTATCTCCTATTTTACAAATGAGGAAAAGGAGGCACAGAGAGGTTAAGCAACGCACCCAAGGTGACACAGCTTGTAAGTGGATTTTAAACAGAGTAAGTTTGCTCCTAACTCCTAACCACTGCACTGGTTGTAAGATCTGCTTTCAAAGGATTGATTTTAATTGCAGTAGAGGAGTGTGATAATCGAAAAAGATGTGTTGATATAAGACAAATTATTTTTCTCTAATATTTGAATAGCCTTAGAAAAGTCTTATTAATTTTTATAAATTCGCTGATACAGTCTATGTGTAGCTTCTGCTGGCTGTCGCTGATAACAAAATCAATGAACATTAGTGTAACTTCAGTGAAATACAGGAAGTGGAACACATCAGGCCGTTTGGATGCAGATTAGTACAGTAAACCATGAGGATGTGAACATCCAAGAAATGTTAAGGTCTTCAGTGTTTTCCACATAATTGTGAGCTGGTCCTCGCTCTACTTGTCAAAATGTTTATCTGCTATCTGCCTATTGCATAAACAAAGATCATTAGACCTTCTCAACTTAAACAAGAGCTTTGCATTGATACTGAAATGGATCTCTGGAACTTTCTTTCACCCTGAATAGAGCAGAGACTGTTATAACGTCTGTCGCTTCTTCCCAGCAGAGACCAGAGCAGTAAAACCAAGCTGAACTGTGATGCGTGGACGTGGAGTGTATGTTTATGGTGGGGTTACGTATTTCCTCCCGTGCCTTTCTCCCATCTGTGCTTTTGATGATGCCCCCAGTCAATGTAATGCTGCCAAACGGTCCGTTAGTGGTTTCTCCCTCAAAATTCGTCAGTTATAATCCTCTTCTCCCCAAAGAAGCCTGCCATCCAAATCCTGGCTCACTAGGATTTATTGCATGTACAATGTTCTAGCCACTGATTTGGGCGCCTGCCAAGCGCTTACTATGTGCTGTAGAGAACGAAGCACTATAGCCTGTCATACAGAGCAGACACTCCAGCAGACCACACACCCACTGCTGGCAAGAGAAATAAACCTGGAAACTTCTTTCACACACAGACTCACAAACCCAGAGCTGTAAATCATGCAGATATCTGATCTTTCTTCTTGGTGAGGAGGAGAGTTT
The DNA here is from genome assembly GCA_004026665.1 of Murina feae. NCBI lineage: Eukaryota > Metazoa > Chordata > Mammalia > Chiroptera > Vespertilionidae > Murina > Murina feae. The sequence goes on from PVJC01015194.1 coordinate 9,060, forward strand.
ATTGAAGAGGCCATCTGCATGTAAAGGCAGAGGCCTAGTTAAGGAGATCCAACAACAGCTTAGAGCCATTCCACATCATTCAGGGGTGGGAGGAGGGTTGGGGTGCCCAGAACCTGGACGGAGAGAATTTTTAGGCCCTATGTGTGAGCAAGCTGTGCCCTTTCCCTGACAGGGGGACAGGGGCCTTATGTTCTAAGATGCAGAGTCCAGAATGTTGGTGGCATTGCAGGAAGGAGATCACCACGTAAGAGTCTAATGAGGACTTTCTATTTCTAAAGGGAATATAAACCTCTTACTTTGCCACATACAAGATTTCTGCTAAAGCTAGGTTTGAATCCCAGCTGTACGTTGACTGGCTGGCATTCATTCATTCAACAAATATGTATTAAGCATTCACTCTGTGCTGACACACACCATTGTCCTAGGCGTTAAGGGTAGAGGAGTGAAAAAACAGACAAGATGACCGTTCTCATGAGCTGCTTTTAACACGGGGAGATGGCTGACACACAAGCAGACAAGGCAGATGAGTTCAGAGAGTGACAAGTAAAACAAGGCAATGCTATGATGATAGTGACTGGGGATGGGGCACCAAAGTGTCTGGGGAGATGATGTTTGAGCTGAGAATTTAGCCATAATCCTTCATGGTAGGGAGAGTTAGGAGGGGGCAGGGAGAGTTGGGGGGTGGGGATGGGACAATGAGTTAGGAATCGAAAAGTGGTAGCAGGTGAGGTCTGTATTGTTAGAGTGATGGGAAGCCATTGGAGTGTTTTAAGAAGAGAGACACAATTTAAGTTATACTAGTATGTTTTGGATGCTTCTGGCTCCTCTGGAGCTGGGATTATAAAGGTGTGAATCTGGAAGCAAGTGCACTAAATTTAGATGGCTTGGAAAGAAGCTATGAGAGTAGAGAAAAAAGTACAGGGTGAGGCGAAAGTAGGTTTACAGTCATTTGCAGGGAAATATTACAATAATGAGTAAATGATAATATAAGAATAAACTCCATCTATTGTGTTATCACAGCTGTATACCTACCCTTTCCCAATCCTGTATATGAATACAATGGATGTAACGAATATAAGGTCCCCCATTTTCTTAATGAGATTAAAAATGTTCAATTTATTCACAAACTTGAGTAAGCCCTTGGAGACATGGAAGAAATAGGCACTGTCCAGTGGGTTTTTTATTTGTTACTTTAGTTGAACATATTTATACTGTAATATTAATTTAAAACCATTGACTGTGTTCATCATAGTTAACTTAAAAAACGTTAATCCATCTTTCTCATCCCTAGAGCTGCTTTCCAACTTCTCTGTCTTTGTCAGAGCAAATCATCTTCACTTCCAGTCAGTTTGTTTGACAGACAGCAGTTCTGAATCCAGTGTCCGGTGCCTATTTTCAAGATAAGTCCTGTGAGGACATGAGGTCAGTTACTGTAAAAAGAGATCCACATAAAATACAGATGTTAAAAGTAAACGAAGCTCACTTGTCTCCTGTAAAACAGCATCTAAGTATTTGGGTAACACAGGCTGGTAGGCAGCTGTGTCGCTGGCTGTCATCTACTAGGCAGAAGGAAGGGGGGAAAGGACCCCTCACCTAGGATGCAGAAGTGGCCTGTGTCATTTTTCATTATATCCCAGGACATCTTAGTCACCTATTATTATGGGAGAAGGGGGGCATGGAGATGGACATTGGAGGACAAGAGGCAGGTTGTCACAGCATCCATGGATAGCTTGGAAACAGTGGGTTTGCTGTTTTCCTATAGATGTATCTGAGTATCCCCATTACCCAAAGCCATTCAGTTCCAGAGTTCAGTTGGCAGGGATATGAGTTTTTGTGATCTCTACAACTTAGCCATTGACTGTATTGCTATTTGAGTAACGTTTAAAAGGCTGGAGGAGTCATACCACAGGAATAATTTAAAACCTGTTTTTCAGTTTCTTCCCCCCCTTCATATTAAACAATCTTGGCAGCTCAGGTTAGTCCTGATGGAGGTCACTTCAGATTGAGGAGTCTTTTTCAAATGGGGACGTTTTGTTCAAAGAAGGTAATTATAGAGAGACCTCTGTAATAAGAGGCTTCGGAAAGACACTAACACAAAGGGATTTCTTTCCTGGGAGGTAGTTGTGGGCGGAGGGTACCTAACCTTGTATTTGGACATGGAATAGGGTGGACCAGGTCACTGCAGAGCAGCGGGGCAAGAGGAGTTCAAGGTGGAAGGGTTTCTTTTGTAACAAAAGAAACATTTTTTTCTTTATAATATGGACGAATCATGAATACTTAGCCTTCTCAGGTTGCTGTGAGAATCAAAATCTGTTTGGTATATAGCAGACTACATTCATCACACCCTGTATGTTTTGCAAAACTCAGTGTCAGAATTTGGCAGGAAGCTGGGTTTGTAGAGACCATATTTGCCCGGTATATAGTATGTGCTCAACAAATGATCGCTGAATTACTGTTATAAAAATGAGAGATGAGGCACGTTTCCAAATAGCACATCTTGAAGTCATTTGAATGTCCGCGCACCATCTTGTCTGCATCAGCCCTATTTTGTGCGGGATGCCTCCTTGCGAATTATTCTGATAAAACGGATGGCTTTGGTGAAAACTTAATAAATGTGTTTAGTCTAAGCAACCTATTTGGAAGGAATATGCCGACAGTTATTGCAGAGTGCCCTCAATCCTGTTTTCTCCCTGTGGCACAGTGCACCTCTCCTGCTCCTCTCTCCCTCCTGGGCAGCACTGTGAAGTGTCTTGCATATTTAAATAGCTGGAATTCATGGAGTACACCAAGTGTTTGCCTCAAAGCCTCGCCAGCTTGCCAGTAAATTTAGGAATGTGTGGGGTTTGGATGTAATTTCTCCCTTGCCCACTGGGATCTAATCATTGTACGATAACTCTAGGTGTCGTGCTCCAACATTGTCAAAGGCTTAGCCTTGACTTGTGTAGGCATTCACTTCTCCTTGACGATCTGGTATTTCTTTAAATGCTTTGTGTCCATTCATGAGGCGATGGTTTCATTTGAAATGCTGCAGTCACCAGGGAGAAGCTCCCATGCTCTTCCCTGATTGGCTGGCATTCCCTCTGCCTCCTGTTGCTATGGTGCCCAGCAGAGTAACTTCCTTGCCCTGCACATGTAGGAGGCTTGGTCTCCATGGATACCCTACTCTGAGACTGTACTCCACTAAGAGATGAGCTGCACGCACTGTATTTCTGCACAAGACACACCCCAGCCTGTGGTGGAAGGCTGTTTGCCGAGGCAGTGTTTGCCATGAAAGTCTACGGAGCTTACCCTCTAAGTAAGTAGCATTAGTCACAGTAAGTAAATAATTATATTGAGATCACAGAGGATATGCTGTTTGTGTACGGGTGTGTGTGTGTGTGTGTGAAGTTAGTTGGAGTAGGCTGAAATTGTATTCTAAAAACAAATATTCAGCTCTGCCTTTCACAGATTCCGAATGCAGAGTCTACTACCATAAACTATTAAAAATGCTCACGTACATCGTTCTCAATAGCACTTGTCATAGGTGGGTCTGTTGGTATGATTTGAAGCCAAAACAAACAAACAAAAGCAATGACCACCAATGCTGACATTTTAGCACGCTCCTCTAATCCTGAATCTTGCCTGCTGAATTTGTAAATGCAGAGCCTGGCCTTGCCCCGTGGTGTGCCAGGAATGGATGAACACAGCCACAATTAATGCTAATTGGCACTGCACAGAGTTTGCAGTGGGCCTTGGTGTAGGCTGAGACGCAATGTATTTATTATCAAGAGAGAGCCTGCTTGTGTGACCATGACAGCCAGTTCACTATGGAAATTATTCAGAGCTCATCTCTCTGCCCAGTTTTAACTTACTTTCCCCATGTGGCATCCCAGTAGGAATTCTGAAACTCTTCGTGTCCGTGGAACTGGGATGTGGAAGAGTTTTCCTTTTATTAACTGGTTTGATCTCACACTTCCTCTTTACTGTACGTTTTAGGAGCTTAAGGGTTGGGTTTTCAATGTGGTAAAACACATGAGTCATCTTAAAGTGAGTCTCCTCTGTTGGGCAAGTGGTAAATGCCTGTGGTGTTAAAACTAATTAGTAGAAGCAAAAGGAAGACTATACATGTGGTAACCCCAACTCCAGTTCAGTAACTTTAATATTGTGTAAAATTTAGATTTTTAGGCTGTCCACAGTAGATAGCTGGCATCTAGCAGCTCTAAACAAAAAAGCAAACCAAGCACTCTGTTGGCATCAGAGAGATTCATTTTGATCCTGTAAAAGAGTATTGTGTGAGGTTGTAAATTTCTCTTATTTTCTGTACTCATGACCATTTAGGCAAAGGGCAACCAGTGTGACGTCATTTTTTCCAACTGTTGGTCATGGCTCCGTTTAAATTGCCTAAAATGGCGAAAAGCTACCACCCTGTTCGTACTGACTGATGACTGCTCTGGCTCTGACTTTGTCACTGGGGTCAAGTTTTGGGTCACTGCCTTGCCGCAGTATTTTATAGACATGATTTCCATCCAGCAGATGAACAAGGGTACATGGTAAACTCTGTAGATACCATGGTTTTGGAGACCTGGAATCCCCGTGGATGACATTTAACCCAGAGTTTTTCACCTCATGAGTATTTACACGGCCCCCTTTCCCTTTCTCAGTATGTCTGTCTCTCCCTCTGAAAACACATAGTTAAGGACTTTTTTTCAACCTCAAAATACCTGAACTCCTCTCTGAAACTATTTCCTCATCTGTAGAGTGGAGTAACAGTAGTACCTGTGACAAAAGCTACTTTGAAAAGTCAATGACTCAAAAAAAAAAAAAAAAAAAAAAGAAGATTCAATGACTTAAGGGCACATGGCATATAATAAGTATTAGCTGCTATTGTATTATGATTACTATATGTATTATCATTTTGCAGTGCCTTGTAGTCAAGGGAGACATCCCTAATAGTTTGAATAGTTTTTTGGTTTGGTTCCATTCAGCCTATCAAATACTTACTAAGAACCTTCTAACTAAGTGCTTAGCATTCTGATGGAAATGGTGGCATTTGATGTCCATGAAAATGTAGGTAACAAAATGTGAGCTATACCATTAGTTTTCTCCTTTCAAATGTGTGGCTATATGATGTTGCTAAATCACTATGCACTTACAGAATGAAAGGTTTGCCAATTAATTTTGCTGCCATAACACAGTAGATATGTAGGACACCACAATGGATATACAAGATAAAAAAGACTATGCCACATACCATAAGTCAATTAATATTTATAACAAATTAAAAATGTGACAATTAAAAATCTGGGTTCAAACTTTAAGCTTCCTTCCTTTTCCTGAAAGGATTTCCGTTCAGCGTGCAGTAATGACATACTTTGAAAAGGGAGCAGTTTCATTAAGTTGAAGTTTGGGGAATGCTGGGAGAGGAAGAGATGGCAAATGATTGATTAATCTGTATACAAATGGGACCCATGCTGGGATTTTTTCCTTTTGCACTAATCCTATGTGACATCTGAGCCAAGAAAAGTATAAAACTAATGCCATATGTGCAGAGCCTGCCAGAGCTGACTTTCCAATGCTTGAAGAGTTGACCCAGATTATATTTTGCAGGTTTATTTTTATTTCTATGTCATTTTCATCTCCAATTTCTTCTTTCTGGCATACTCTCTTCCTTCCATCTGTTTGCCCTGGCAAGAATGGGGCATATGAGCAAGGTTTATACCAACTCGCTTGAATGGAAACAGGGAGGACATTTGTAGGATGTGATTTAAAGCAAGGTCTCTTATTATTAGAGGGTAAGGGAGTGGGAGGAGGTAGAAGAGAGGGAAGGAGGGTAAATGCTGATGGAAGGAGATTTGACCTGGGATGGTGCACACCCAGTACAATATAAAGATGATGCATTTTAGAATTATACACCTGAAACCTATAGAACTTTATTACCTAACTTTATTAAACTAGAGGCCTAGTGCATGAAATTCATGCACAGGTAGGATCCCTAGGGGCTGCCAGCTCCATCCCCTGATTGAACTCCCAGTTGAACTCCCATTTGAGAGGACAATTTGCATATTAGGCTTTTATTATATAGGATGTCACTCCAATAAATTCAATTAAATAAATAAATAAATAAAAATGAGGTCTCTAGAGGCTGGGAACTTGTAATCAGTGTACGTGTGTGTAATCAATGTATCCATAAATACTAAATATACTTTGCTAAACATGATTTCAAATGCAATAACACTGAGATAATATACTTAGAGTAAAATTAGCCTTGTTTCAAGGTCAACGTTAAATTCTTAGCAATAGCCCACTGCCATGGTCTATATTCTACGGATCTTTGACCAAAATCAAGCCCCACTTCCTTTTCATTGCTGCTGTCATACAAGCACGTGGTCTGATGGTGCCCATTTGTCATGTGTTGGTTGGGTGCTGGGTGCTGCGGTCCTGGGCTGTGGGGCATATCCTTTTGAGCCCTCAGTTAACTGATCTGTTTGCCGAGTTCCTTTTCATCAAAAGTTGTTCGTTCCAGGCAGCTTCGAAGGGAAGGGGCCCCCTTGTCTTGGGTGGTGGCAGCATTATTCAGAGAAACTGGATCTTCCCAAGTCTTTGGCTTCTTGTCCTCATCCCCGTGGCTGAGATAGGCAGGCCCTGCCAGCCTCTGCCAGCAAGATCTGATTTCTCTGCTGAGGCGACTGAGGGGCCTGACTGTTCTTGAGAGGCCGTGCCTGAACCTGATACTGGGTTACTGCCTGACATCCAATGCTTTCCCCTCCTCGTTGGTGGAAGAAGGGAAGGAAGAAGGGAAGCCATGGGCTAAGGGCTAGTGCATTTGGAGCAAGGTTGAGGGCCTGCAGGCGGTGCTGTGTCGCCTGGTGTCCTGCCAAGCCCAGCCTCCCAGGGACAGAAAAGAGGTCCCTCTGTGCTAAGCTGTGGTATTCTTGAGTTTTGGATGGGATTCTCCAGTGTAGCATCTCCGCCCTTCCTTTTCTCCCAAGTCTCAGCCATCATTTAATAGAACTGAACCCAGTAATGCTGCTCATTTGTCTTTTCAACATACATTGGGTGCCTGGCAGTGAGCCACACAACAGTAAACCAGAGGCCCCCTGTGCCTGTGTGGTATGTTTCTGTGGCACCTGCAGGGTCCGATGCATGCTCAGACGAGGACCATGGAACCCAGACCTGGGGGTCTGGGAAGCCATCCAGAGGAAGTAATGCTGTGTCAGCATTTAAAAAGGGTAAAACCAGGTTTTAAGTGAAAAGACACTTGGGGATCCGAACTTAGCGTGCCATTGCTGTTAACTTAAGTGCTACGCCCTTAGAGTTTTCAAAATTCTTTTGTTATGGCTGCCGTGTTATATTTAAAAACTCTCTTTCAGATGGCTTTTCTCTACTAGACCGTGAGCCCTTCTAGGACATGGATCATGCACGCCCTCTCTCTTTCCCTCCCCTTCTCTCTCTTGTTCTCTCTCCTTTTATTATCTTTTATTTAAAACTAATTTTTGATGTTCCTCTTATTTCTTTTATATATATATATATATATATATATATATATATATATATATATACAATGTGATGCACAAAAATTATATATATGTAAACTATTTGGTATAATGAAGCAAACACTGTACCCCACCTTCCACCTTAAGAATTACCACCTGCCTGTGGATTCGCCCAGATCCTATTCTCTGTCTCTCCCCGCCCCCCAGAGGTGACCATTGTATTGAAATGTGCCATTGTTATCATTTCTTTGCACTTAAACATCATTTTACTACCTTAGGTTATGTGTCACTAACAATAAGTGGGAACACAATGTAAAATTTAAACATGGAGCTGTATTGTCTTTGCCTTGTGTTTTCCATAATTAGCATAGTGCCTAAAACTTAATAGGTGTGCGCTGGACGTTTGTGAATTAATGGGTATGCCCGAGAACCTAGAAGATATTTTTGTGATTCTACATGCTTCTACATGCTTCTGCATGCTAAGGCGATACTGGAATTCAGCTTCAGTGGATTTGCTCACTTTGAGCCTTGTTAGTTTCCTCTTGTTGGGGAGCCTGTAGGTGTAAAAGCCACAGAAAGCAGCCAGGTGCTATTTAATTGTTTGGGGATATTTCCAACCTACCATTTCGACGTCTCTCCATTTTACTGCCATGCAACCCGTCCAGTGCTCCTAAAGAGAGTGGCCTTTTATTTATTTATTTATTTTTTTGTCATGGTCTGCTTTGCTTTTCCTTTCTTCTGTGGCTTTTCAGAGAACATTGGAAGGTGGAGAGAATAGCAAACACTGAGTGCACTTGGACTTAAAAGTTAACTTGTTTGGGGGGTGGGGCAGAGCAGCTGGACAAGCAAAGGGTTGGCCTGGGAAGCAGTGCTCCGTGCCAGATGCCACTTTGAGTTGCGATCTTGGGGAACATTCCATCATGAAGTCCATGGAAACTTGGGGCATAATGTGTGTGCAGAGTATAATCCAATCACGGCTGTGCGCCATTCTTTTTACATGCTGCAAATCACGCAAGAATTCCCAGCGCACTCTTACAGGGGGCATTCAGAAACACTGTGTTCAGAAGCTTGAGAAGCCAAAGAGTTTTCAATGGATAAACAATGGTAGGGGGTGAAATTCAGGTGCTTGGTGCTGGGAGCTCAGCTGGTTTGCAGAATTCCTTGTCTCTCCCCAGCAGGTGCCCAGCTCCGGAGGCCACAGTGGCAGTGTAGCGTCCCTGGTGAAGTCACCTCTCTGGGCCTTGAACAGGTGTCCCGGGGCAGGAGGGCGGGAGCTGTTCCACCTGCCTTGCACCTGTTTTCCTGCAAGCCCATCCCCTGATCCAGAATTCTCTGTTGTGCTGCCAGGCCTGCTCCTGGAAGCATTTTCATATGACTTCATTATCCCCGATGCTCATGTTAGCTCCTTGAACACGTGTCTGAATTAAAGCAAACACCACCAGGCCTTCCATTTCTCCATGGGCTTTTGTTTGAACACTCTGTATTGCTGGAATTTACCCAGCTTTATTGTTTTATTTCACGGACGTTTGTGCTTGTAAGTAAAAAATAGTTGCATTAAAGATTGATTGCACAGTGGTAAATCTAGCATGGATCTTGGAGTATCTCAAACCATTGTGATTAGACTATTGAATTTTTCAAATAGTCCTCAGGCAACATGAGAGATGCTCCCTCCCCCCCTTTCATTTCATAGGGATAATTCCCGTTTTGTTTTTCCATTCTTTGGTTGTACTAAAAATGTATCTTCATTCAATTGTCTTCATTCAAGTATATAACATAAGATAAGGTGTTTCTTAACGGTTAACTTACTATATGCTTTTACTGTTTTAAATCCTTTTGTTCACCTGGGGTTTTAAATGATTTTGAACCTGTGCAGTTAAATTTGTGAACCTAAGATCTATGTGGAAAGGGACTCGATGGTCTGGGCTCCCCAATTACTAACTCATTCCCTAACTGTAATGCCCTCCTGCCTTGCCTTCCAGCCTCCAGCCCCTCCTCCCGGTTAGCTGCCTCAGTATGTCCACAAAGCATCCCTCTGTTCATATCACACCCTCTTCAAATCTTGTCATGACTCCCTCTTGCCTTCAGAGTAAATGCCCTTAGCTTACTGTCCCATTCTCCCATGCAGTTGCGTTAGTGTAGCGTTCACATTCTTCAATTCTCTGGGTACAATGCACCATTTTGGCTGCATTTTCTCATCTGATCACTATATGCTGGCTAAACAAGGGATTCCGTATATTCTGATTATCCCCTATGTTTCTTTGTTCTCCATATTTCCCTCATGTCATCCCTTTCACCTAAGGACTGCCCCCTACCACATCCCCAACACTTGGTCTTCCTCCGCTGTATTGCACTCCTCATGCCCTGCCTCATATCCTAGTTGTTTTGGTTTCTATACTTTGTCTCCTAAAAGGAGCCTTGAGCATCAGAACTCCACTTCTCCATGACCCAGTGCCTTCACATGTGCAAGGTGAAACACATCTTTGAAAATGGACTAAACTGAGCATCATGAGTTTCATCTTGATTTCCAGTTCTTAGATCTTTGTGAATTCTGATCTTGAGCTACCAAGCAGAGTGGGCAGAGAAGAAAGCAGACTCTGAGAGTCAGAAAAGCTAGCTCTACTGTTTACTCTTTGGTTTGGCTGTTTACTAGTTCTGTGATTTGTAGCAGATGACATCTCATCACCACTCAGAACCTCCATTTCCTCCTCTGTACCCTGTGTGTCTTTGAGAGGAAGGATTAGAGGAAATAGCAGATGGAGAGTTCTTGACAGGTTTGGGTTTTAGTACACAGTGTCTAGTAGCATTAGCGTCTGACGCCATCATTCGTTGTGTGGGTTGTGCCTTCGAGGCTTGTGTAATGTAGGCTGCCGTCAGCACCGTGCCTTCCATGTTTTCATTCATGTCATTAATAAAGCATGTTAAGTAGGATAAGGGCAAGGACGGAGCCAGGTGACACGTTACTAGAGATTTCCCTGGAGGTTGACAGGCAATCCATTAGTCTGCATCCTTCGGGTGCTGAACTGTGCTGTCATCCAGGGCGCGTGCCAGCCTTGTTCATCAGACGCTCCTAAGTGTTTTGACTGAGTGCCTCCTGACTTCCACGTGTGCCATTTATTAGCCCACAATCATAACTGTCGGAAAAGGAAGTGAGAATTGGCCATCAGTGAACTCTTGCTGCTCCTACTTGCCTTATAAAGGGACCTCTTCTATAATTTTACTGGACAAGAATTTATCCTTTTTTTCTCCTTTGATAACCTGTATGCTTTTATCCACCTCCAGCCTGCCTCCTTCCTTTGCGACTTTTCAAAAATTAGTGGTGCAGTTTCCACAAACATGTCTATAATTTTTTTTTCCAGTACTCTTTCTTCTCTCAATAAATATTCTTCTGAGTGTACTCTGTGCCAGGCACTAGCTTTGGGGCATACAGTGCTAAATAAGCCAGAGGTCTTTCCAGGCTGCAGGTTTTTGCATGTTAAATTTTGGGCTGAAAACTTGAATATTAAGCAACTTGAGCATGTGAGGTAGAGGTAGGAGTGGAGGGAATATTTACCCTATTCATCACAGCACTAGTCTGTCACCCTAACAGAAAGGGAAGAAAAGAGGGAGGTAAGTCAGTAGAGAGCCTTCCCTGAAGCCACTGCTGAATGCCAAGAGTGGAGGAACCTTTAGTGCTTTGAAATCTTTTAAGGTGACAGCACCTACTGTGTGCTAAATGCTGCACTAGGTGCTGGGATGCAGTGCCCCTCAAGGAGCTGACACAGGTGTGCTGGGACATTGCAAACACATGGCAGTGCAGTGTCATAAATGCCTGTTAAATTGTGGGTGAGGTCAGAGCATGAGGGAGTTAAAGGTGGAGGCTCACCTGTGACCTGAAGAACAGGTAGTAGTTAGCCTGGCCCAGAGGGACAGGAAATAGTCCAGGGAACAGCGTGTGTGAAAACTGGGAATCTAGAGAGCGAGGTGCCACCTTCAGGCAAAGGTGATGGTTCCGCAGGCTGGGGCGCTGCAGAGGTGGAGGCGAGGCAGCAGAAGAGATTATAAAGGGCGTGTAAATCATGCTGTGGGGCTGGGGCTTTATCTTAAGCACACCGGCTGCTGTTACAGGGTTTCTGCAGGGGAATCACCTAATGAGACTTATGCTCCAGAGCAGAGTGGGAGATGAAGGGCTCGGGGCCACGGAGCAGCTGGGACACAGTGTGTGGCTGTTTCATAATTCCGGGCGAGAAGGGATGAGGGCCTGGGGTGCAGCGTTCAGGCTGGGAGGGAGCAGCCAGATCACGGAGTTACTAACAGACACAATGGAGCAGGTGCCCAGGTTCGCAGTTAAATGTGGGAAGCCAGAGCTGTGTACGATAGCTGCTCACCGACTTCGGTGTGTGAGAAAGCTCACCTGAGCGATTTGTAGAAATGTCGCTTATGGGCACCACTGCGGGAAATTCCAGTCAGCAGATCTGGGGTAGGAGTCAGGAATCTGTGTTTTCAGCAAATGGTTCAGGTCCTCAGACAGCACTATGAAAACCCCCTTTCTGTTAGAAGTTTTAAAATAGCAGTGCTTACTTCCTTTAGGTGTATTCACAATGTGTTAACTTTCCATTTTTGAATAAAGATTCAATCCTATTAGCTGTTGAAAATAGGTGAATGGCTCAGCCTCAAGGGTTAATGTGCCAAAAAAAAAAAAAAAAAAAAAAAGGAGCAGTCTCCTTTCTCGTGTGGTTGGTGTTCACCAACTATTTGCATTCTGGTATGTGATGCAGAGCAGGAGGCAGAGGGTGGTCATCTTGTTAAGACCCTTTTGCAGACTGAATGAATTTTCAAAGGGCCCAGCAACCCCTCTGCAAAAGCACACACTTGTGGGGAAAACAGAAATTTCCCAACTCTGGAGCTCCATGCAGGCACTTTGACACATTTATTCCTGTGATATTTCTGTTGTAAATCAAGGTCAAGCCTGCTGCTCCATTTCTCAGAGGCAGCCATTCAGGAAGCTGCTATAGGAGGGTCTTAGAGCAGTGGTTCTCAACCTTTAGATACTGGAAGGGTTTGTTCAGCTCAGATGACTGAGCCCCACCTGGCCTCTGAGTTGCTGCCTCCATAGGTCCTGGTGGGGTCTGAGAACCTAAATCTGTAACGCGTTCCCCAGTGAGACTGGGAAATGGCTGCTCCTTTGGAACCCACTTTGAGAACCACTGCCTTAGAGGAATGGGAAGATGACTGGTGGGTGTAGGGGCAGAGGATGGTTTAAAATCTACCCTATAATTGCCCGACCGGCTCCACAGACCTAGTTATTTAAATTCACGGGATGATCTAAAGCAGGAAACGTCAGCTCTAATGCCTAGGTGCTTCAGATGCCAATCAAAAGACAGAACTATTTGCTTTGGCTTTTGCCTTTGTAAGGCACGGCCGTTCCTCTCTAATACAGAGGCATTCCACAGTCGCTTCCCCTTCTCTGAAACGGGGGCCTGTTCTAACACTTGGGTGTATATTGCCTTTACTCGTGACTGTGGTCGAGGTGCAGAGTTTGACATTAGAGCTGGGAACGTAACCATGTCCTGGCTGCATTGAGCACCAGCACCTCCTCACAGGACGCAGCTCCCTGTCCCCTGTCCTCACCCTGGGACAAGGGTGTTTTCCCCTCAGTGGGGTTCTGTGTATAATGTGGTAACTCGGTCAGCTGGTCTCACTGCTCAGACCAGGGGGGAAAGCCATGGAGTGACTCACGCCAAACCAACTGGTAATTCCTGATCTTTGAGGGCTACCTGGGGTCTGAACAACCCTAGGACGAAGGCTCACCCTAGGCATGTTGGGTCCTAAAGTTGGGGTCGCTTAACCCAGAGATCCTGGTTTTACTTTGAACAGTTGATCGTCCACAACGAGAGGGAGAGGGATACAAGGACAGATGACCCGCAGAGCGTTTGTTGTGCGTACAGAAAACATTACATAAAAGCAGGCTCACTCCCTTCATTGTTCTCTTACGAGACTCCTGCCTCTGGGAATGCAAATAGACGTTGATCAGAATGGAAAATCTGGCTAGATGAGCAACTGAAATAAACTCAACTCATTTGGGTTTATTTTTTAAAAAAGCAGAAAACACACCTGTGTTTCAGGAATACATATATAGATGGGATCGTTTTGTAAAAATGAAGGCAAGGACATGGCGAGCAGGATGAGGGAGGCAGACGTAAGTTAGTGTCCGTGTCCCGGTTTTTGTGATGGGTGGCGAAAGGATGTCAGATAGGAGAGTGGAGCGTGGCCGAGTGCTGACAAGGTCCAGGGATGGGACGCTGCTGGCTGACTGTTACAGGGAGTGAAGGTCAAGGTCATGCTGCTGGGAAAGCCAAGGGAGCGAGCAGCCGTGGCCCCGACTTCCGCGTGGACTGTGCACTGTGGCAGCTGGTGCTGCTGCCAAGGGTGGGAAGGAGGCTGTGTGCGGAGAGCAGTTAGGCAGCATGTGTCCCGAGCCTGTTGGGACGGGATGAGGAGAAGCAGTCGAGAGTATTTGGTCTTAGAGTCAATTTTAAAAGTTGTACTTCAAGCAAAATAAGCCAATCAAAACCAGTATCACATGATCTCACTTATATATGGAATCTAATGAGCAAAATAAACTGACCAACAAACTAGGTCCAGGGGCATGGATGTATGGAACAGACTGACAGATCTCAGAGGGGGAGAGGGGTGGGGGATGGGAAGAGATTTACCAAAGAATGTACATGCATATATCCATTGCTCAGGGACACAGACAATAGTGTGGTGAAGGCCTGTTGGAGGCAAGTGGGGAGGCAGAGGCTGGGGGGGGGGGGGTTAAAAGGGAAGGAATAGGGGGCTATCTTAATGCTATCAACAATAATAAAAAAGCTGTACTTAAGGACAGAAGTGAAGTTTTACAAAATGTGTTAGAGCCCTTGTTGCATGTGTCTGCGGCGAGTTGTACATTGTGTCATCTTTTCCCTAGCAAGCGGGGTTTTGTTCCATTCATGGTCTCGAACTGCTTGCCGACAGAACCACCTCACTGAGGAGGGTGGACCCTGGGGTGACTTCAGAGGAGACCCCTCCTTTCCTTGTCGCTCATGTTCTGTCCTTAAAGCCACAGACAGGTCCTCGCCCTGCCCTGACTTCTTAGTGTTGGTGGCCTCTCAGTCTCCATTTCTCTCTCCCACCCCGCCATCGCCTCTTCCTCCTGTTAACAACACCCCTCCACAGTGACACCCCTGCTTCTAACCCACCACCGCACCTCGACTGCTGGTTTTCCCTGATTTAGGTTTTCCTGCCAGACATGGAGGACAGGCACCTCATTTTGGTAAACACCAGATAAACACTTCTCTTTAAATAGAAGCAGCAGGCTGTCGGGCTAGCTTTTTAAAGGTGAAGCAATTTAGCAAGGAGCCAAGGAGAAAGAACATGGGAGAGTTCTTTCAGATGAAATTCTTACGGGAGGTTTTGCTCTTGTTATTAGCAGATCCCTAAATTAATCAACGTGGATGAAGTTCATGGACAGTGTGGATGGCACCCTTCCTTCCCAGAGCAGCTCAGCGGAGGGCAGTGGGGGAAGGGCCTGTGCCTGACGCTGGTCCCATGTGGGAGATGACCAGGCCCGTATGGTTCCTTTGGTGCCATTCAGCACATCCTCCGTGGACACGTCCACCCACCAAAGTTAGGGCTGATGGGTCATCAAGATGGAACCCATGCTGGGTCGTGAGGTATTCCTTACTGCGAGATGGTGATTGACACTCCCAGCTCCAAACGAGCTGGCCCCTCCTCTTTCAAACAGGACTGGGAGGACTTCAAACCGTGGATTAACTGCAAAGTCTCCCAGAGCTCTGCAAACCAGCGTTTGTGTGCATTAATGTGGCTGGGACTGCCCCGATTTGGACAGCCTGCGCCTTCTGTGGGCTCCCATTTCCCTTCCTGTCCCCTGAAAACGTGTGTAAGCCCAGGTAGGTGTTCCCAGACAGCTGTGAGGAGCCAGGTCACTCTAGAAACCGAACTCTTTGCTCCAGGGTGCTTTGTCTGTAAATTAACTCTTCTTCTTGGTCTCCTGTCTGCCTTAGCTGCTGCTCACTCACCTTCCACTTCCCGCTGAGGAGAGCTCTTGTAATCTGACCGGACCTGGGGAGAGATGCCAGGTGCTCTTATCTTTGGAGGGCTCCTCCTCACAGCCTGGTCCATGGCCACTTGCTTCACAACCATCTATGGAAATTATTAAAAATGCACATTCCTGTCCCGGCCAGTGGCTCACTGGTTAGAGCATTGGCCCACAAATGCAGGAAGCAACCAATTGATGTCTCTCTCACATCGATGTTTCTCTCTCGTTCTCTCTCCCCCTCCTCCCTTCCATTCTCTCTAAATGGAAAAAAATATCCTCAGGTGAGGATTAACAACAACAACAAAAATGAATGTAGGTTCCTGAGTTTCCCCTAGACCTTCTGACCTGGAGTGTTGCCCAGAAATCTGCATAATATCCAACTTCCCAAGTGATTCTTATGCACAGTAAGGTTTAGGGATCGTTGCACTAGTCATAGTCATTCGAAGGTTAATGTCTATGTGCATGTCAAGCACATGGCAGGTGCTCAATAAATTCTTGTTAAAGAAACAATTTATCCTTTAAAAATATATACATATGTGTGTATATACATGTATACTACATAAATGAAACGAAGGCTTAGAGAAGAGAGAAACACTTGGCTAAGAACACATTAACTAGTGAGAGGTAGAGCTAGGCTTTGTGGCACCTTCTTTAGACAGACTTTGTGGGTGTGAATTTGCAGGCTGGCGCCTCCTTCTGGCAATGCTGAGTAGTGCAAGGCATCTAATTGGCTCTCTGGTTGAACTGACTGATCTCTTCTCCAGCATTCTCCTCTTGGCCATATGGAGTAAATTGACAGGGCCACATCTTAGTATTTATTACCAATGAAGAGAGCAGGTCTGGGGAAGTTGGTTGATCATTCACAAAGACAAAGAGCGCTCATTCTCCTTCCCTGTGCTCTGCTAAGGTTGGCCAATGCCTGGTCATGACACAGAGGGAGAGTAAATGTATCCTGGGTCCCTATAGGAAATTCGTAAATTTTCGCCCTGGTCAGAAATTTCCACTTCTTCCTCCTTTCCTGCATGCAGGCCCTTTACAACCTCTCTATCGTTTCTATCATCTGTTTTCCTGGTCGGCAGGTGGATTGTCTGTATCTCTGCTAGGACAGGTGGCTCAGGCTGTCCTGGCAGAGATACGACAAAGGAGTGAACTAGGTGGAGTTGGCCTTGGTCCTGTCGGCTCGCTTGTCCTTCCTCTCCCACCGTCTGTCCCTCCCTTTCTCAGACCTTCAAAGCTACTTTCCCAGGGAGCTGGCTTCTGCGAAGATGAAGTTGTTGTAAACCTGTGTGCATTTTCCTTGGGGCTCTCTGAAGGTAGGGTCTGACCCTGGGGCAAATGAGAGATTTTTGGAGAAGGCCATGGGAAGTTTGTTTCAGGACCATAGTTCTTCAGACATAGTATGTTGTGTACACACACACACACACCACAACAACAATAGAAACATGGTCTCCACTGAAGAATGGCTGAGGGTGTTTACGAAGTGCATGACTTAAGTGGAATAAGGCACTTCCTACTGTGGGGTTTATTAAGGGGAAGGTGTTTGAAAAGCCCCCTTCTGGCCCTATAGCCACTGTGCCCATAGTTTTAGCTATGAAATAGTAAAAGCTAACCTATGATGAGTGTTAGCTGTATTCCAGGCACTGTTCCAGTTTTTTTTTTCATGTTTCACCGGGGTTCCATAATCCTGTATTAGGACTTACTATTAATATTTTCACCCCTATTTTACAGGTGAGAAAATTAAGGTGGAGAGAAAGTAAATAGCTTACACAAGGCTCTCTGGAGAAAAGTTTCATGATCCAAACCCAGGCAGCTTGACTCCAAAGCCCTCTTAATATTCTATTACATGGCGTAATTACTTTTATTACAAAATAATATTTTCTTTTAAGAAATGTAGGGTTGTTGTTTTTTTAAGAAAGAAAGACAAAACTAATTGCCCATAATTGCACGAGCCCCTAGTTACAATTTTTATAATAAGAGTAAGTGCACGTGGTGAGAAAAGCCAAATGGTTCCAAAAAGATATAAAATGAAAAGAAAGAGTCTCTATACTCCTGCTGTCCCCTTGCCAGGGGGAACCCTATTATCAAATCTTTTCTGACCCCTCCAGGTTTATATGTTCCTTGAAGGGTATTTACACACAAGCAGAAACGCCACACTAATTGCGTGCCCCTCCTTTTCATGACTAGAGTCCTTGCTGGTAGATAATGACGTTGCCTTTTTGGATGCTTCTGTGCAGGATAAATCCCCGGCAGTTCAGATTTCTTGTATGTGTGCTTCCTTCATTCCTATTCTCAGTAACCCTAACCAAGGGTTTCCCCAAACCCTTCACAGAACCACTATTAGCAAGCTTTGACTTCTTACTTGTTTGCCAATCGGATGAAGAAAGTCTCATTTTCATTGTGATTTTCTATGTGAAATTGTATGGCTTTTCATGTATATTTGCTCATTTTTTCCTCTCTTGTTCCGTCATCCGTCTGTTCATGTCCTTTGCTCATTTTTCCGTTAGTTCTTTTTTTTTTTTTTTCAAATTTGTATGAGCTTTGGTGAATTAGCTTTTTATCTGTCATAGGCTGCAAATAATGTCTTTAAATTCATTATTTGATTTTGACTGCTGTTTTCCCATAAATAATTTTATTTTATGTAGACTTATCAGTACAAAAGTATTCACTTCTAAATACTTTAAATGTGAGCTTTTTGTTTTTAAATGTGTGTGTGTGTATATATGTGTTTATGGCAGCTTCATTCATTGCACATCAATCAGAATGAAGATAAATCTTTTCTGAAATGATATAAATGGAAATGATACTTACAATTTTTCAGGAAGACTTCTGTTTTGAAATGCAACAGTACTTTTATATATTTTTCCAATCAACTGATTGACCTTTTGAGCAAATATTCCCTTTTTGCCTGGCAAGTGTGGCTCAGTGGTTGAGCATCAACCCATGAACCAGGAGATCACAGTTCTATTCCTGGTCAGGGCACGTGCCCAGGTTGTGGGCTCTATCCCCTGCAGGGGGAGTGCGGGAGGCAGCCAATGAATGATGCCCTCTCATCCTTGATGTTTCTATCCTTCTCTCCCTTTCCCTTCCTCTCTCCGAAATCAATAAAAACATATTTAAAAATATTCCCTTTCTGAGATAAACACCCCTAGAAGGTTCAAGGAATAGTTGGCAAAATCTAAAACAAAAGTCCTCTGGGAAAGATTTTTTGGTTTCCTTGGCTGCCACCTTCCCTCCCAGAGCTCTGCAGTTAAAAGTCAGTTCTACTGAATCCGCTTTATAGAGCAGCTTCTTTTATAGTGTCTTCTATAATTACATCTGTCCACTGCCCCAGCTGCTCCCTAATAGCTCTGCTTGGCTTCAGTGAAAATGGCTCATCTCTCCTCCCTGGAGAGCTTTAAATAAAAGATCTGTGTATCTCTGTGTGGGGATGAGAGGATGAAGGGATGAGGGACTGACTTTTGTGTGTTTTTTTCTTTTTTAATTTGCTGCCTCTATTTGAGATGGGGATATAGGTGGCCAGCTGGAATTAATTTGATAGCTTTGTGGTGACACCCTCAGGATAAAGGAAGGTTTGGGATTGTGTCAAGCTCAATACACAATGACTTAATACAACTCTGCAGACGTCAGGATTGCTGTCCTCAGAGGCCCATGATGTTGTGATGTATGAGGACTGCACATTATCCTAAAAGCAGGCAAAAATAATAACATCCTGAGAGACCAGAGCATGGGTTGTGGTTTTTAAAAGGAAGTCTAGTGATCCATTTTTTGCACATAGTCTTATTGTTTGCATTTTTCCTTCTCTAATTCCCAGCCTCACCATCACATGCAGAGAATGCTTGGTGTCCTGGCATTATGAATAAAGTAATGCTTCTCAATAGAATCTAGCAAGACTGCCAAATGAAAAACCACCAGGATTTCTGGAGGCCCCGAGCGTAGCTTGTAGCTGGCAGATGCCTTCGGCTGCAGGTGCTCAGGCATCAGGACTGGCGCCACACCGTGTCTTAAAGGCCAAGTTCATCCTGCCTGTGCAGTCCTGGAACCTGCTCTGCCAACCACAGCAGCTGACCCAAGACAGTATTGATAAGGAACAAAGACAGTATTGATGAGGATTACTTGGATATGCATATTCTAAATTCCCTCCGCTTTTCGAGCTGGACTCTTCAATGGCCAAATCTTATTTCCCATGCTTTGTCCAAGCATTCTCTGTGACTTCAGAGATTCCCAGTTGGGTGTCTGCACATAGGCAGATGAGGGCAAACCTTAATTAAAAGATTAAAAATTTTCATAACTTAATGATATTGAAATATCAAACATGTTTAAATTGAGCATACTCTTTGGCTTAAAAATTTTACCTTTGGGAATTAAAGAACTAAGTAGACAAGGATATAAATTTGTATGCCCAAGGATACCCGTTTAACATTAGGCCTGTGTTTAAGAATGTGGACCCTGGGGTCAGGTGGCCTGGATCCCAATCTTGCCTCTACTTCTTACTAGTTGTGTCACTGTTTTTGTGTCATTCAACTTCTCTGCCTTGTCAATGTCCCTATCTCATAGGGCCTGTGCTATCACAAGAAATAAATGACTTAACCTGCAGAAGATGCTTAGGATGGTTTCTGGCACATAGTGTTTGTTACCAACAGTAGGATAACCGGAAATAGCCTCCATATTCATTGATTTAAGGAAACAAAATGTCTGCTTTCAAGATATTCACATATTGAAAGAAAGACAATTGGGTTCTGTGATTGTGTATTAAGTCTGAATTCTGAAGAGTTGTATGTCAAAAGATTATAGTTGCTTTTTTTGGTAGTGGCTACATGTTCCCCTCTGAACTATTGCTATTTTCTAAATTATCTACAAAGGAAATGCATAGTATAATAAACACTGTCTTTTTAACGGTTTTAGAATAATAACAGCTAACATTTATTGAAAGCTAACAATAGAGATCAGGTTACATGAATATATATATGCATTGCTTGCACTGTCCGTATGAGGCAGGTGCTACAATTATCATCTCCATTTCACAATTAAGAAACTGAGGCACAGAGAGGCCCTGTTTGACTCAGGGCCCATGTTTTTAGGTTAGGTACTCCCTTCATATGATTTCAGTACCAAAAGGGCAATGAACTACAGCATCCACAACAATAACCTCGTTGCATTCACTGTTTAAAGGAAGTGATTAGCGTGCCTGTCTTCCTTGTATCTGTGTTGCCAGCTAATAGATAAATTAGGGGAGGGGAGGTCAGGTCTCGAACCTTCCTCTTAAGTTACCTTGCTTAGCAAATGGGGAGAGAACATCAGGTGATGTAGTAAAACTGACTTTTCTGTATAGCCCTTAAGCAGAGTGCCTTGACTTTACATTGCATTCTTCAAGCTGGAAATAGTTATAGTTTTTCAAATCATAAACTGAAATAGTTGAGAAGTAGCATATTTTTTTCACCTGTATATTATTCACATAGTCCCGAATGCATCTATTGGGTACCCTGAATGAGCCTTCTAATCGCTTTCATATGTGCAGAAGATAAGTTCAGAAAGTACAGGAACACAGTGACATTAGGGCCTGCAAATACGTGAGTCAATTATTTTAGTTCCTGTAGCAATGAAGCGCCCCTTCAGTTCAGAGAACTTAATTACCACAGATCAAAGGCATCATGAGGAAACAGTGGATTTTCAGCAATTGTCTGTTTCTCTTGTAGAATTTCCATTTTTGTGCAGGCAGCTAAACTATGGTTGATGGCTATTGTGTATCCTTTAAGAAATCAAAATTGGATTTTACATTAGGAAATAGTATCTGAAATCTAGTGGCTGCAGCCACAGTATCTATTTTTTAAAATCTTTTTATTGATTTTAGAGAAGAAGGGAGATGGAGAAATAGAAGCATCAGTGATCAGAGAGAATCTCTGATCGGTTGTCTCCTGCATGCCCCACACTTGGGACAGAGTCTGCAACCCCAGGCGTGTGCCCTCACCAGGCATCGAACTGTGACCTCCTGGTTCACAGATCGATGTTTAACCACTGAGCCATGCCAGCTGGGCATACAGTATCTATTTTTTAAAATCTTCCACCTTTATGATTTAATAACCAATCTGGCAATTTACTAGCATACAAAGCTGGTTGAAGGAGGGTGTCCAGACTAGTGTGTTCCTAGGTACCACTACCAACCGTGTGTCCTTGAGACTAAAATACAAGGTTAGCCAGTGCATTTCTCAGAGGCAACTAATTAGGCTGAGGGAGCTTCTGGAGCTCAATTTATCATTAGATAAAGTCTCTGAAATCCAGAAGGACTAGCCCACCCCATCTTGATAAATTGCCAGCCTGATCCTCCCAGAAATCTGCTGGGAGGTGAAATTCACTACTGCCTCCTGTGCTCAGAGATCATTCTTGATCTCTTTCCCAGAAGAGGCCCAACTTCCTGAGAGGTGCTGGCAGCCAGGGGAGGGATTTCTCTCCTTGCTGTTGCTTACCTGCCCCCCTAGCAAATCTACTAGTAATACAACCCGTCAGCGACGGGATCTGCTCAGCAGTGGGCCAATCTGGCCACATCTCGTACATATGGCTCATCTTGCCAGTTAGCGAGACGGTAGAACTTTCCCGTGTCCCCGCATTCCCCACTGCCTTCCTAAGGATGCAGCATGGCTCGTGCAAGTAGCATAAAGATGTGGGCAGGCTTTGTCGCTCACAAACCTCACAGGCACAAATCAGCCTTGGACTCCTCAGTTGCAGAACAGCGAGATTAATGCCTGCCTTACAAAGTTGTCAAAAATATAAAGAGTAGAGCCCTAACCAGTTTGGCTCGGTGGATAGAGCGTCGGCCTGCAGACTCAAGGGTCCCAGGTTCGATTACGGTCAAGGGCATGTACCTTGGTTGCGGGCACACACCCGGTGGTAGCAGGTGCGCAGGAGGCAGCTGATCGATGTTTCTAACTCTCTATCCCTCTTCCTTCCTCTCCGTAAAAAATAAAATATATTTTAATAAAAAAAATATATGTAAAGACTAGAAAGCATCTCCTTCAGCGTCTGCAGCCTGCTAGGCACTCATGAAGTCGTCTTTATTATAATCATTGTTCACTGCCTGTTAGAAACTCAGGGGATTTAAATTACTCAATTTTTCCTCAATTTACTCATGTGAGCTGGCTCTGGGTTCTGGACCCAGAGAGTCAGGAGTTGTGTTGTGTGAGTTGAGAAACAAGGTCCAATAACTTGTACACCTAGGTTTGCTTTCTGAAAGCAAATGGAATTTCATCTTTTATCTCATCTCTTTCTTCTTCCCACTTATTCTCTCTTGCCTCTCACTTCCCCTCCCCTCCACTTCCCCAGGCAAGCCATGGAATATTTTCATTACAGTTTCAGAGGCACGTATTTGTTGTTGGAGATGGAATCCATATTAATTACTCTACCACACTTCTAATTACAGACCACACTTCAGTCTGTACTCAAGATACGATGCGATCTTCCTAAACGAATGAACAATCCTTCTACCGCCACCACCCTCCCAAAAAACACCTACATTTTCCCATTTCCCTGTAATTCAGAGGTTCCGTCACTGTGAACTTTTCTTGTTTTGTTTGGAAGCACTCAGTGCCTGCTTTTCGTTAAGGTTCTGTTTTATAGCAAAACTGCAGCCGCAGTCAGAGAAAGGTAATAAAGCAGATAGCGCTGGTCCCCGCACTTATCTGGAGCCCAGGCTTGCTTTCTGACCGCTTCCAACGGGTTGATTATCTCCAGATCCCCAAGTGCTGAATGCAGGTGTGGCTAGCGGACTACAAAAGCCCAAAGACAAACTATGGGACTGACAAGCGCGCTGTTCCTGTGGCTTAAAGTTTGGGCCTGCACGTGGATGTTGCTGAGAGGGGGCACGTTTCTCCCCCACGTGGGGCACTGCTGGTAGCCTGCTGGACGCCGGGCATCTGCCTGTAGCCAGCCTCCCATGCTGCTAAGCTGTGCTTAGGAACCCGTGTGCGCCTTCTCCTGGCTGCTTGGGGAAGACAGCCCGGGGCTGGGAGCCCTGGAATCTTGGCACCTGCGGAGTTAGAGTGCAAAGGCAGGGCGCCAGGGGCCCCGGGAGGCAGGGAGCTGGCCAGCGCTTGCGTCCTGGGTTTCCTTCCCCTCATGCTTCTCCCCCCTGTTGTTTTGCAGGTAGTGAAGCTGATTTTAGCTCCTCGAGCAGCACGGGCAGCATTTCCGCTCCTGAGGTCCACATGTCTACTGCGGGAAGCAAGCGCTCCTCTTTCTCACGCAAGTAGGCACTGTCCCCTGCTCTGTGATTGTTACGACCCTTTGCACAGGTGACTCACCTGGACCTGATGCTTCTATAGAGCCGCCCAGATGACTGTGCAGTCATGTCTTGATGGTCAGTGAGTGCTTTTTGTCTGTGTTTTAGTCATTAGAAATTGGTGCCTTTCTCTACCTGTCCTCCTGTGGTCACAGGGCGTGGCCTCTGTCATCTCCCATCCAGCCCTTAGCTCTGGGTCCAACCTGCTTTCTCTTCCTCACTCACCTGTGTACTCACCTGGGTATCCAGCTAGCCTTCCAGTGTCCACCCGCCAACCCTCATGAATATAGATTATGAATTCCCATTTCTTCCAGCTGAGCTTCCTTTTCTTTATTTTTGTGCAAGAAGCATCATGACCATGTGGGCATCCCAATATTTACGTGGGGAAAGGGTGAAGGAAGCGTGGTGTTCATAGGCATGAGTGGCCACCACAGAAAGGGGCAAAAGGGCTAAGTGTGTGGGCTCTAGGGTCAGGCTACACCTTGGTTTGAATGGCAGCTTCACCTACAGGCTGTGTGGCCCCACGCAAGTTGCTTAGCTTCTCTAAGCCTCAGTCACCTCGTCTGTAAAATAGGGCTGTAGTCATACCTACCTCATAAGGTTTGTTGTTAGGATTAGGTTAGCTGATACAGGTAAAGTGTGGGCTCAGAGCTTGGAGCATGGTCAGCATCAACAGGGTTTGCCATGATGCTGTTTGGATTGAGGGGAGAAGACTGGGGGATGTGGGAGCCTCTTCACATTGGGTGGGACGGGGATTCTCTGCCACCATAAGTGACTTATTCTACAAGTGTTTGCTGAGCATCTACTACGAGACAGGTTCTGGAGATGGGGCAGTAAACAAAGTGCCATGGAAATTATATTATTCTAGCAGGGAAAGAAAGACAATAAACGCATAAGTAATAGAATTACTTTTAAAACGCGAAGGGAAAGACTATGGGAGAGTAATGGGGGGTATGGTGTGTTTCAGAGAGGGGGATTCTGGGAGACCTCGGCAATGAGGTGAGCTTTGAGCAGAGACCTGAACACAGCCACAGATGAGCCACAAGACACTTGGGGGTGATCAGTCTCTGGACTTTGGGGATGTCACTTGGTTCTCCTGGGCCACAGCGTCCAAATGTGTACAAAAGAGGTTGGACTACAGGATGTTTTAAGGTCCCTTCCTGGAAGAAAGCTGTGTCATTTCTAAAATCTTGCATTTCCAGGAGTCAGCAAGCGAATAGTTCCCTTTCCTCTGGGGGAAGCCGAAGCTTAGGCTGATGTTTACAAAGGGACCTGAGACCCGCAGTGTAGAGTTTATTGAAAACAAAGCTGAAGCCAGACAAACCAGTAACAAAAGAGCGAAGTCCACGTGAAAAAGCAGTCACTCTATTCCCAAGCACCATCTGTTTTGGAAATAAAGTGCCTCTGAGATCACAGGACGGCGAATATAAACATTCCCTGTATAAGTCAGATGTGGCTCTTGCTCTGAAAATAAACCATGTATCTAACCCATTGAAGAAATCAGCCCGTACCCATGGTACAGGTATCAGGGACAAAAGGAAAAGCAAATGTCCTGAAGAAGCCAAGTTTATTAAGCCTTTCAAAGGAATTTGTGTTTGTGGTTAAATTTCAAGGTAATGCCAGTAATGCTGAGTGACTTAGAGAAAATATGCTAGTCTGGAATCCATGATATCTCTAAGTGGTTAAAAACTGATATGATAAACATAAAATAGCTAACTGTGTGCCAATCAGATGTATATTTAATAGATGGAAAATTGAAGCTGGAGATGTTCTATCCATTATCCTCATTTTTTTTAACCCTGACCCCAGGACATGCTTATTGGTTTTAGAGAAAAAGAAAGGAAGGGAAGGAGAAATACAAGAGAGGGAGAGAGAGAGAGAGAGGAAGAGAAAGAGAGAGGAGAGAGAGAGAGAGAGAGACAGAGAGAGAGAGAGAGAGAGAGAGAGAGAGAGAGAGAAAGAACAGTGACCGGAGAGTTGAACCTGCAACCCAGGTATGTACGCGTCAGTGTACAGGACAACACTCCCATTAACTGAGCCTCACCAGTCAGGGCCCTCACTTTTTTTTTCTGACCCAGGCACAGAGCACCATGAGTAGGTTTCTATGATGGAATAGCTCAGCATTTCACATAGTCTTTGTGATCCACACATTGAGGGCAACTCCTCTAGATGGGCCAGTATCCATGCCAGATTCTGTAAGAACTGTGATCTGTTTCATTGACTCATTCCTCCTATTAGAAAGGAATTTTCTCTGCGGAGAATTAGCTCCTGGGAGGAAGCATGGTAGGAACATTTGGCAAAGGTGGGGTGGGAGGACTGAGGGACAGGTGGAGTTGGTGAGAATAGTGTTGATAGGTGATTTTAAAAACAACACATTAGAGATTTGCAAATGGTCTCTTCTTGTAGAAGGCCAACTCTGCTGATGTATCTGAGGCATTCTCTTCCTTAAACTAAAACCCTATCTGATTAGAGGCAGACGGAAGTGAGAAGAAAATAAGGGCTT
>PVJC01015195.1:0-35414 GCA_004026665.1 Murina feae
TGAACCTGCAACCCAGGTAGGTGCCCTGGCCAGGAATCAACTGGCAACCTTTTGGTGCACAGGACAACACCCAACCAACTGAGTCCCTTGAAGAATTCTCCCTTGAAGAATTTAAAACACTGCATTAGCCCTAGCTGGTTTGGCTCAGAGGATAGAGCATCGGCCTGCAGACTGAAGGATCCCAGGTTCAATTCCAGTCAAGGGCACATGCCCAAGTTGCTGGCTTGGTCCCTAGTAGGGGGTGTGCAGAAGCCAGCTGATCAATGATTCTCATCATTGATGTTTTTATCCCTCTCCCTTCCTCTCTGAAATCAATAAAAATCCTATATAATAAAAGAAAAACATGTAAATAGACTGACCCTCTGCTATGCTCACCAGCCAATCAGGAGTGAGTATGCAAATTAACCTGACAAAGCTGGCAAGTTAATTTGCATACACAGGTGTCAAGTGCCCCAGGAGGCTCCCAGGACCTTTGTGGACCCTAGGAGGTGAGGTTGGCTGTGCCAAGCCACACCCATGGGCTCTTGGGAACTTTGCCGGCGGAGAGCAGAGCAGAAGAGTGGGTGGAGAGCGAGAGGTTTGGAGGACTTGGCAGAGCAGGAGGCTACTGGACATAGAGCAGAGCGAGAGAGCGGGCAGCTTGGAGGGCGTGGCTCCCTCTGTCACCCCAGCTTCCTCATCACAGCTATGGAAACTGCATCAGGGAGGAGGAAATCCCACCCCTACATAATCAGTCAGAATCAGTCATTGGTCAGACAGCTCTCAGTGGCCTGACAGCCAGGACTCTCATTCACCTGCATCTCAGACTGTGACAGTAGAGAGGTGGGACTATGTGTAAAGAACAACTGTTAATACAATGTAGCTCTGCAGCCGAAAGATGCTGGCATTATCTACAGAAAATGTCTGAAGAGCAATGTGCGTCTGATTTTGAAAGAAGGCAGCACCTGTGACAGAACGTATCTGAAGAACAGCTACTGGAAAAATACCGCTCTGATGCCAAAAAACACCAGTGTCATCAACAGAAAATGTCTAAAGACCAACTTGCCTTTGAAGTTGAAAGAAGGCAGTGGCGATGACAGAACATGTCTAGAGAATAGTCATCAACAAGTAGTACCAATACTGGTAGGAACTGCCTTCTCAGCAAAAATGGAGTACATGAGGATGCAATTCTCGAACATAGTTGTGGTGGAATGACTGTTAGATGTGGATTTTGCCTATCACTAAATTTCTCTGATGAAAAACCATCTGATGGGAAATTTACTCGATGTTGTGGCAAAGAGAAAGTCTGTCCAAATGATATACATTTTCCAGATTACCCGGCATACTTTAAAAGATTAATGACAAACAAAGATTCTGACAGTAAAAATTTCATAGAAAATATTAGTTCCATTAATAGTTCTTTTGCTTTTGCTTCCATGGGTGCAAATATTGCATTGCCATCAAGATATGGGCCATACTGTTTTAGAATACATGGACAAGTTCATCACCATACCGGAACTTTACATCCTTCATATGGTGTTTCTTGGAAGTTTGCTCAACTCTATATTTTGGATACAGCCGAAGCTACAAGTAAACTATTAGCAATGCCAGAAAACCAGGGCTGCTCAGAAAGACTCATGATCAACATCAACAACCTCATGCATGAAATAAGTGAATTAACAAAATCGTACAAGATGCTACATGAGGTATCAGCAAAAAGTATTGCTCCCACAAAAGTAACAATGGCAACTAAATAATGATCGTAACAGTGACCCAGGTAGATATAATTCTCCCCGTGTAACCGAGGTTGCTGTCATATTCAGAAATGAAGATGGAGAACCTCCTTTTGAAAGGGAATTGCTCATTCATTGTAAACCAGATCCCAATAATCCAAATGCTACTAAAATGAAACAAATCAATATCCTGTTTCCTACATTAGATGCAATTATAAATCCTTTTTCCACATGAAGAGAAAGGCCTGGGAACAGATATTGCATTAAAACTCAGAGACAACACTGTAATCGACAATAATACTAGACAAAATGTAAGGACACGAGTCACACAAATGCAGTATTACGGATTTCATCTCTGTGCAGGACACCAAATAAATTTCATCAAAGCAAACCAATCTAAGTTGAGAGTTGAAAAATATAGTGGTTTGATGAATTATTTCAAATCTAGATCTGAAAATGACAATGTGCTGATTGGTAAAATGATAATACTTCCATCATCTTTTGAGGGTAGTCCCAGAAATATGCAGCAGCGACATCAGGATGCTATGGCAATTGTGACGAGGTATGGCAAGCCCAATTTACTCATAACTATGACATGCAACCCCAAATGGTCAGATATCACAAACAATTTACAGCACTGGAAAAAGTTGAAAATAGACCTGACTTGGTAGCCAGAGTTTTTAATATTAAGCTGAATGCTCTTTTAAATGATATCTGCAAATTCCATTTATTTGGCAAAGTAATAGCTAAAATTCATGTCATTGAATTTCAGAAACACAGACTGCCTCACACTCATATATTATTGATATTAGATAGTCCAAATTACATTCCTCTAATTCCCTTTCAATGTGCATGAATTTTGTGCACCGGGACACTAATAAGCACCTGGCTGGCTTGTGGTTGAGTGTTGACCTATGAGCCAGGAGGTCCAAGTTTGATTCCTGATCAGGGCTCATGCCGGGATTTCGGGCTTGATCCCCAGTGGGGGTTGTGCAGGAGGCAGCCAATTGATGAATCTCTCTCATTGTTGAAGTTTCTGTCTCTCCCTCACCCTTTCTCTCTGAAATCAATCCTTCCTTATCCTATATAATAAAAGCCTAATATGCAAATTGACTGAATGGTGGACTATGACACACACTGACCACCAGGGGGCAGATGCTCAATGCAGGAGCCAAGGTGGGTGCCAGCAGGACCCCCCACCCCAACCCCGATCACTCCACTTTTCACCCTACAGGTTGGCCCTGATCGCCAGCCAGGCCTAGGGACCCTACCCGTGCACAAATTTCATGAGGCCTTTAGTAAAAATATATTTCAAAGTAAATAATGACTGCATTAGCTGATTGAACAGTAAGAAAAGTTTCTGTCTGTGACAGGAGCTACATACCCTGCTCCAACTGCTGCCAAAGCCAGTGTGAACCAAGTTCTTCCCTAGCTTTTTGTTTGCTCTTGTTCACACAGCCTGTCGTGAAGACGTGCTCCATAAATAAGAGGAATGAGAGGAGCAACCAGATGTCTCAGTCAAGAATTGCTTGGATCCCTGTCATATGGAAAATTCAGTATCAATAAGTCATGTTCATCAAAATGAAAATATCTCATCTGGAAGGTTATATGCGTCAATATTAGTGTCTTTCCTAATACCTAGGGTTTTCATTGTGTGATATAAATGAAAACATAGCACCTTTTTCTCCACCTGTCTGGCTCCTTCCCTTCCTCCCTGCAGCTGCTTGGGGGTTTTTGCCCTCCTGTGAAACTGCTGCTTCTCTCTCTTTCCTTCTATTCTGCTTCCTCGATGTGCTCAGCATGCAGACGGGCTCCTGCCCCTCTCTCTTCCTTTGTGGCTGCCTCCGAGACTAAGACCGGTGCTTTCTGTCAGCGCTCCTGCTGTCACCCTGATAGGTGGGGCCCTGGCCCGGGTTTGAGAAGTCGTGATGAGACAGATGAATGGAAACTTGGTGCCAGTTGGTTTCCAGTTCCTTCCCTGAACCAAGAGCCTCTGCCTCCAGGACTTTACACAGGACATGTCCCACCCCTCAGCCGGCTACAGTGCCCCTGCACCAGGACACTTTCCCTGAGGCCCCAGAAGACTTCTTTTCGAGTCTCCCCATTTCCTCCCCTGGAGACTGTCAGCCCCTGAGAGCAGGAGCCGCAGTGTGGTCCTGCCTGTGCTGCTAGTATTCTGAAAGAGAGATGGGTGTGCATTGGCTCACATGGCAGTGTGCATTTCTGGGGCCTATGGTTGTGAGGGTGCCACCAACAATCCCTACAGTAACAGCTTTTACCGTAGCATCATCTTATGGTTGACATTAAGACACTCCGACACAGGCCAGAATTGGTGAGGAATGACCTGGCCTGGGGAGCAGGGGGCAGGGCTGTTTCTGCTGTTTTAGAAGCCTACCTGCCTCAGGCAGGGTCAGCTCAAGTGACCACAGTGTCTGCTAGGACCTCAACCAGGCGGAAACACCCTCCTCTCCTGCTCCCACCACCACCTCATGTGGATCCCTTCTTGGGCTTGGTCCATGGTAATCGTGTGCCATTTCAAGTCCTCATCTCTAGCCAGCCAAGGAAGAGCTTTGTTTTTATCTTTTTTTTAAAGATTGAATTTAACAATTTTATTTATTTTTAGTTTTTATTTATTTTTAGTGATTTTTATTTATCTTTTAATCTTTTAAAAAATACATATTTGTATTGTTTTCAGAGAGGAAGGGAAGGGAGAGAGAGGGAGAGATAGAAACAGCAATGATGAGAGAGAATTATTAATTGACCGCCTCCTACACGCCCCACACTGGGGAATCAAGCCGACAACTGAGGCATATGCCCTGACTAGGAATCGTACCATGACCTCCTGGGTCTTAGGTTTGACGCTCAACCACTGAGCTATGCCGCCTGGGCTGCTTTACTGATTTTTAAAGAGAGGGGAATAGAGAGAGCAAGAGAGATGTCGATATATGAGAGAAGCATCTATCTCCTGCACACACGCCCACTTGGGATAGAACTCTTAGCCTAGCCATGTGCCCTACCAGAAGCGAACCAGCAAACTTTCTGTGCACTGGAGGACACTCCAACCAACTAAACCACACCAGCCAGGTCTGAATTTAACTATTTTAAAGTGAACAATTCAGTGATATTTAGGGCATTCACAGGCTATACAAACACCACCTCTAGTTTCACATTTTTATGCCCCAAAAGGAACCCTGTGCCCAATAAGCGCTTGCTTCCCATTCCTCCCTCTCTTACGGTTTTTGAAAGGTAAAATGCACTTAGTGAAAAATCAATACAGCCATAACCGGTTTGGCTCAGTGGATAGAGCCTCGGCCCATGGGCTGAAGGGTCCCAGGTTTGATTCCGGTCAAGGGCACATGCCCAGGTTGCTGGCATGGTCCCCAGTAGGGGGCGTGCAAGAGGCAGCCAATCAACGATTCTCATCATTGGTGTTTCCCTCCCTCTCCCTTCCTCTCTGTAAAAATCAATACACATGAGAATATCCACAATGGGTAGTCTCCTTCCCCATCAGGCCCCCAGGGGCCTCCACTGTTAGTGTTTCATGCGTGTTCAGGTCATTCATCTGTGCACTCTTCCCCATCCTGCTTCTTGTCACTTAACTGACTCTCAGCTCCTGCACACCAGGATGTGTCCGTCTGTTTCCATCTCAGAAACAGCTGTCCAACATTCCATGGTCCGAAATTTAAGTACAAGCTAGATCTCTACCTTCCCTGCTCAAACCCTCTTCCTCTTTCAACACCTCATTCCTAGATCACTGCCCTGGAGGCAGTCCAAGCTGCCCAGCCCCTCCCTCCTTTGTATCACCTCTCCTGGTAACCACTTTCCCAGTGGGGGTTGGGACAAGTCCAGCCCCCATAGCTGTGAGCTCCTAGAGGGTAGGAACGCTCTTCCTAAATTTTGTATCCCCAGAGCCTAGCTTGGTGTCTACACATAGTGGATGCTCACTAAATGTCAGGTGAGTGGCTTAGGGTGGGAGGCAGATGGCCAGGGGGTTGTGAACCGACTGGTGAAAGTGAGAAGGTCACGCTGGCCTTCAGGGTGCTGAGCCCAGATCAAAGGGAGGGTCCAGAGCAGTTGTTGTCTCTTGTGTACCCTTTCTGAGGGCCTGCTACCTTTGTCAGGCTCAGGGCCATGTCCGGTTTACTATAAACCTGCAGGATTCTCCCTCCCTCCCTCCCTTCCTCCCTTCCTTCCATGGCTCAGGGAGAGAGCCTCACACTGCTCCCTGGTGGTCAGGGACAGCCCCAGGGCGCCCTCTACCAGTGACCAGGTGGCTGCAGGTCCTGCTTCTATCTGCTGTGTTTACCTACCGGACATATTTTATTTTAAAAAATATGCCCTAACCGGTTTGGCTCAGTGGATAGAGCGTCAGCCTGCGGATTCAAGAGTCCCAGGTTCAATTCCGGTCAAGGGCATGTACCTTGGTTGCAGGCACATCCCCAGTGGGGAGTGTGCAGGAGGCAGCTGATCGATGTTTCTCTCTCATCAATGTTTCTAACTCTCTATCCCTCTCTCTTCCTGTCTGTGAAAAATCAACAAAACATTAAAAAAAAAATAACAAGGCCCTGGCCAGGTGGCTCAGTTCACCAAAAGGTTTCGGGTTTGATTCCTGGACAAGGCACATACCTAGGTTGCGTGATCAATCCCCAGTTAGAAGCAACTAATCGATGTCTCACGTGGATGTTTTTTCTATCTCTCTCTTTAGCCCCCTTTTCCCTCTCTCTAAAAAATCAATAAAAAGCATATCCTTAGGTGAGGATTAAAAAATAAAAATAACGTGTGTCATTTAAAAGCCACATTTTTTTTATCCATACAAAAAAATCACCTTTACTCATCTCCCCACGAGCACAACTAAGTTGTTTGTTCCATCTCCTCCCAGCCTTCCCTGGGCCACTTATGCAGCCAGGTCAGGAGGACAGGGTGTCCTGGCCCGGCATTATGCCCCCTCTAGTACATCTTCGTGGCAACTCACAGGGAGAATGGGACTGTTCACAGGGAGAGAGCACCCTGCCTGGAACACTTGTTTCTCTACAGTTTCCCAACGTTCTTTTAAAAAATATATTTGTATTGATTTCACAGAGGAAGGAAGAGAGAGATAGAAACATCAACGATGAGAGAGAATCATTAATTGGCTGCCTCCTGCATTCCCCACAGTGGGGATTGAACCCACATCCTGGGCATATGCCCTGACTGGGAATCAAACTGTGACCTCCTGGTTCACAGGTCGATGCTCAACCACTGAGCCACACTGGCTGGGCCCTGATGTTCTTGCTAAGGCCATGCATCAGACTATTCCACTCTTCTTTCTTCTTTGAAATGGCTTCTTTAGATAAGTTCATCTTTCCAATTATTTGAGGCCATCTGGAATCTTGTCATTGTCGTTTTCTCTCCAGCCATCTTCCTCTCTTCCCTCGGGTCTTGCAGAGTTCCATTGAACTTTTCTCTCTGCCACCGACTGGGGACCAAGTGGGGACAGTGGGCCCTTTTGCCCCCATTAAGTTGGAGGATAAGGACCTCAATCCACATCTCTCTATGCCTCCTTATCAGGTCCTCTTACCTGAGTTCCCCAAAGCCCCTTCTTCTTTATTTCTGGAAATCCCCACTTGCATAGTGACAAGCCAGGGGCTCATGACACTGTGGTTTCAAGCTGGGGTCTTAGCTGTGAGGGAGAAGGCAGAGCTGTGTATCCCTGGCCACTCCCTTCCTCAGCCACAGCCCATCCCCCCCAGAGCCCTGCCAGTGCTGGGAGGCCTGGGAAAAGGCAACTTCCATCCCTCCTGGGCCCATCGCTGGTCACCAGAAGCCCCCTGAGCCATGGGGTAAGAAGCAGGTCGTGCATGAGCCACATGGACCAGGCTCAGCCTGTCTAGCCAGAGTTTCAGTTCCACCATTCTAGCTGCCTGACCCTGGGCAAGATGGTTAACCTTTCTAGGACTGTTTCCTTTTTCAAACAATGAAAGTAATGGTGATTTCTTCCTCAGAGGGTCATTGTGAGGATTAGATACTACCCCCCAAAATGCTCTGGACGGGCTTGGCACACACTTAGATCAACCAATGTTGACTGTATGCACCAGGCACCCTACCAGGGGTCAGGGATACAAAAAAAGAGGCACAGGGACTCACAGTGGGGAAGGTAATGAGTGCAAAAAAGTTGTAATGGAGTACAAGGGATGAAGAAGGGGCCTGAGGAAGAGGAAGAGAGTTCAGGAGGGCTTCCTGGAGGAGGCAGCATTCCCTAAGACCAGGTAGCATTTCCTAAGAATAGTTGGTGCAGAGAGAACTACAGGATCCAAGGACAAAGGCGAGGAGGGGCCAACAGGAGGATAAGAGATAGGGAGGGCCTGAGAGGAGACCACCAAGGGTCCAGCCTGTGTCAGAAGGACAGTGAAGAATTCTAGGAGGGAGCAACTGGGCAGATGTGCCAGTTGGAAGGAACCTTTAGCTTAAAGGGAAGAATGGGTTGGAGTGGGTGGGGAGTGAAACTGAGCAGCTCAGTCACATAGAGGCTGTGAGAAGACCCAGGCCAGAAATGAAGGACCATCCACGGGGCAGCCGGCGTCTGGCAGGGTCAGAGCTAAGTACTGGGAAGCGGAGGGCTTGGTGAGTAATGATGAATGAGCAGTTCGTGACTCGAAGGCTGCTGATGGGAGCAGTTGGGTGGATGGTTGTCTCTTGCCCAAAATGGAAATAACCCGGTGGAAGCTAGTGGGGATGTGGATGGGAGTGAACTCAGTTTGAGGTGTCCGCAGCCCCACTAGAGAACCAGTGTGACGTCTCATTCCAGAACTTTTGCAGAAAATGAGAGGACCAGGAGCAATCTCACCTGCTCCCTGAGCCCAGTGAGGAAACTGTCCCCTGGTTTCCCAGGCTTGGAATTTCAGCCACACCAAGGTTCTGTTTGCCCACCACTGTACTTCTGACTGATGTGGACTATCCGGCCCCTCCTTTCCTTGGTCTGAATTCTCCCCCTGCACCGCTGTCCCTGACATCCAGCCAGCATCAGCCTGGCCTGGGCTCCCTGGTCCTGGACCCTAAGTGCCCAGTTATGAAGGGTGGGCTTGGAGCAGGTCTGGGAGGGTACAGACAGAAGACACGATCACTCATGGCCATGAGGGCGGGAGGGGCGTGAAGCCCTGGGAACTATTTTAGGACCTGGGCCTGTCCTTGCTCCTCCATGGAACTCCAGGAAGGAATCGGGGCGTCTGAGCCATGGGAGATGAGCTGGAAAGAAAAGAGAGATGGTGGAGGAGTGGGCGGTGGGCCACAGCAACAGAGAAACCCACTCAGACAGCCTGACAGATGTCCCTTGGCTTAGAGAAATGGCAGTCTCCAGTGACCTTGGGAAAGGATGGAGGGCAGGTGAGGTGGAAACGCATAAAGATTCCTTTCCAGAAGTCAGAGTCCAGGGCAAGGAAGAGGGTGGCAGAGGGAGGCGGGGAGGACTTGGAGCTCAAGGGAGACCCAGAAAGCAGTCCCCCGGGGGTCCTGAAAGGGAAGAGACAAACGGGCACCGGAGACCAGAGCTGGTGGGTAGGTGATCGGGCAGCCAGCGGGGGTGCGGGACCACGTGGGATCAAAAGGGCAGGCTGCGTGCTGGGCTGGAACCACGGGCGGCCGCTCCGGGGAAGAAGGGCAGCTCTGCGGGTGCAAGCTTTGCCCGAGGATAGACAGGACAGGGACCCCAGAACATGCAGTAGCCGGGGAAGCCTGCACAGGTCGCAGCCCTGACGGACTGCAAAACCAGTCACGCCTTCATCTTGAGCGGGCAGAGAGCCCCCCGCGCCCCGACTGAAGTCTGGGTCCCCAATGCGAGAGCGGGGACAGACGAAGGGAAGCCGGGGAGAAGCCACCAATTCCTGGGTCCGGAGGAGACTCGGTGGTCGGGGTCAGGGTGGGGCGACCGAGCGAATGAATGAACGCACAGGAGGCTGGGGCGCTCCGGGCTGGAGCCTCGAGGCAGGCGCCGGGGCTCGGGCTTTGGTCCGCCTGCTCGGACGCTCAAACCGCTCCCGGAGGAGGAGAGAACGGTCCCGGGCCCCGCCGCGAGCAGCCGGCAGCCGACAACCCTCGGAACCGAACACCGGCGGGAGCCACGCAGCCGCAGAGGAGGCGGAGCGCCCCCAAACCCGGCCCCGTATGATAATGGCCGCGCCGCCGCCCCGCCCCGATGGAGGGACCCGACAGGCGCAACGCCGCGGGGGCCGAGGTGCCGCGGCGACGGGCAGCGCACCCGCGGAGGCCGAGACGGCGGGACGCCAGAGCCCGGGCGGCGGGGCGTCCGCAGGGCGCGGGCACGGCCAGCGCGCCGCTAGGGGGGGGCCGCGGCCAGGCGCCCCCCGCCGCGCGAAGTGGTACGGCCCGCGGGGGCGGGGCCAGGGTCACGTGACGCGGCCGCTGCGGCCATTTTGCTCTGCGGTGCTGGTATTTAGAGCGCAGCGGCCGCCTGCCCGGGAGCGTTCGCCGCCGCGTCCGTCGCCCTCCTCGCGCCCGCCGCCAGCTGCCTGCTCGCCTCGCCCGGCTGGTTCTCGCCCCTCCTCGGCCTGCTGAGCTCGCCCCCTCCCCACCCGCAGACATGTCCGAGGTCAAGAGCGGCGGCCCCGAGTACGCCTCCTTTTTCGCGGTCATGGGCGCCTCGGCCGCCATGATCTTCAGCGGTGAGCGCCGTGGCAGGAGGGACCCGGGGGGCGCGCGGGTCTCGTGCCCACAGCTTGCCGGGGGTTCGGTGTGTGACGTCACTCTGACGCAATTCCGAGCTGTTGGGGTCCCGGGCCTCACGTGACCGCGGGCAGGGGTCGGGGCCCAGAAAGCTGCCTGGGCCGTGGGATGTGCAGTGCAGGACATGCGGGTTGGGTCGGAGTGCGGGGTCCCAAGGGTCTCCCGGGGACACACGGGCTGGCCTCCCCGCTCCGGTTCCGAGTCGGTGCGGGGGTGGGGCGATGGCGCCGCTGCCATCTTAGCGGGGGGAGAGGTGGGGGGGAGGCTGGGGTGGGGGCGCGCGGTCCTGCGCCTGCTCCGCGTCCGCCCGCCCTCCTTCCCTCCCCTCACACCCCCCACCCCCGTCCTGCGGGAAGGCGTGACATCACACCTCAGACAGCTCCCCAGACACGGACGGGGCCGGCCCTGGCCGTGGGCGGCGGGGATGGGGGGCCAGGTCCGGGTGCTCCCAGCCCAGGTCCGCAGCCCTTGCCCTTCCCTCCATCCCCTCCCCCCGTGCGGCTCAGACGGGATTAACCCGAGGTAGGTGCTTCCGGTTAGGGCTGGTCACGGTTTCCCAATAGCCCTGTGTGGGCTTGTTGGGAAAGCTGGGCTGAGAAGCTGGTCCTGGGAGCCGGCAGGAACCAGGGGTGGGAGTGTTTGGGTCGGAGACAGCGAGGGCAGTGGGAGTCGGGCCAGCGTCAGCGCTGTGATGTGGGGACTGGGTCGTGGGTCGTACAGCGGATCTCAGCCCTGAGGGGATGGGGTCTCTGCCCCTAGGAGAGTTCTCTAGTTCAGGCCCCAATGAGTGAAAATAAATGAATGAATGGATGACCCACCTTCCTCTCCGTTAAGGCCTGGCATTGGGAAGGGCTGCCCTAGGCACGGAGAAAGGGGCCTTCCAGCGTTCTCTATGGCCCCTGCTTTTGAAGTTGGGTCTTGACAGTCCTGGGGGCATTTAGGTGAATTTAGTGACGATTGGCCTGGGAGAAAGATGACTGGGGGCAGGCTCAGGAATGTGCCACCCAGGGAGCTGAGTCCTGGCCCAGATGCAGCCCCCATGGACTGGTCTGGCCTGGTCCGGGTCTGGTTTTTGGCTTTGATGGCCACGCCCTGCCCCACCCTACCTGATGAATCGTAGGCTCCCAGTGCAGGTTTGTGGAGGGTTTGAACTCCAAACAGTGTCTGCTGACTGTAAACACTCATGAGGAGGGGACTTGGGGGGCTCTGCTCCCTGGGAGGCCTCCCTCTCTCTGAGCCTGCCTGTCAGTCACGAGCTGCTGAGTGAGCCCTGTCCTTTTTATCATGTGCCAGTAAGAGGTCATTTGTGGTGGGAGAAGCCTGAACTTCCCCTTCCCTTCTAGCCAGTGCCTGCTCTTTCCACATCTCAGGGGCCGACTGCTTCCCAGAACCTCCCAGCAGGCTGCCGTGCCTGCTCACCCAGCCTTTTCTGTGCTTGGCCTCCAGGGACTCTGCCTTACCTGGTCTCCTTGGTGCCACTGGGGTGTCATTTATTCAGCAGATCTTGATTGAGCTCCTACTTTGTGCCAGCCACTTGGAGACATAAGTGAATAAAACACAATGCCTACCTACCCAGAATTCTGGCTGTCACTGTCTGCTCCTGAAGCTGAGTTTTCCTGTTAAGCCCTTTATCTGTATCCAGCACCTCTGATAACCAGGTGCCTCTCTTTTCCTTCTAGAACTTACTTTGTACTTGCTTTTTTAAAAAAAAAATGTATTTTATTGATTTCAGAGAAGAAGAGAGAGGGAGAGAAACATCAATGACGAGAGAAAATCATAGATCAGCTGCCTCCTGCCCATCCCCTACTGGGGATGTGTCCTTGACCAGAATTGAACCCAGACCCTTTAGTCCACAGGCCCACGCTCTATTCACTGAGCCAAACCGGCCAGGACTTAACTTGGTACTTTCCATGGAGCCTGAGCAGCAGAGCTCAGAAAGTTACTGAGAACCGGATAGCACTGATCCAGGGCTTGTTTTACTTGCCCCAAGCTCCTGGGTATTGAGGCCATTCATTCCTATTGTTCTGAATGCAGTTTCACTCCTCCCTTCACTACATGGGGCTAGTTGTGGTTGAGTTCTTGCTTCTCCTTTAAATACGTCTTTCTCCAAGGCTTCTCTTCATCTACCTCCTTGTGCCTGTGTGAACAAACTCCTCAGTTCTCAAGCCTCAGGTGTCCTGCCTGGCCGACTCCAAACTCTGTCCCCAGCTCCTGGCCTACATATTCCCTGGCCTGGTGCTTTGCTGATTGGTCTTACAACTGAATGAGGCCCGCTCACTCTCAGGCCTCCCCAATCTCCACCTCCCACTCCAGCTTCCTCTTTTTTTTTTTTTAACTTGTGACCAAAAAAAACATCCAGTTGATTCTTCATCATGTCTTCCATGAAGCTGTCAGTTGTTCCTTTTCCATATTTTTGTGACTTCCTCCCTGCTGGTAGACACCCTGTGCTTGGTGCTGTGTTCTTGGAACCGCCATCTGATCACAGTCTCCCATTGGATCTGGAGCCCCGTCAGGCTTGGCCTTCAGAGCTTTCCAGGGCTTTCTCAGACACCTGCTGCTCCCCAGCCAGACTGCTTTTCTCTCCTGATGGCCATCCTGCTTCTTCCCTTTGTTCTTGTTGCCTTCCGAGCCCCAGCTACATGGTCTCCCTGCTGCCCTCTGGGAGAAGGGCCCAGCTCACTCCCTGCCTCTCACAGTCTTCCAATGCCTGTGACGCTGAGTTCCCTGAAACCATCTCCCACTAAGTGCCATGTGACAGCCTGTGCTTTCACCCTTGAGCCATGGCACTGGCCCCTTGCACATATGTGACAGCCTCCATTAGGAGCCCAAAGGATGCCCTGCAACCAGGAGAATTCCAGCAGAGGCTTCATGATGAGGCCCTGGGCCCCAGGCTGAAGCCGCTGAATGCTGAGGCAAGGCAGTGTTGAGGTGCCTCTGGGACCATGGGGAAAAGCAATTCAAGTCCCTTTGCCTCCTCCCTCCAGTAGGTCCCCATCCAGCACTATCTTAGTTAGCATCTCCGTTCAGGCTGTTTGGAATCTTCCTGTTCATCATCACCGCTCCCCTCAGATGTTACCTCTATGAAGCCCTTTCCCAGGACCCATCACTGTCCTCCCCTCTCTCCTGGAACATGTCACTGCTTGGAGGTGCTACATCTGTCACCTCCCCAAGCTTAGAGCCCTAGGAAGGCAGCGACCCTCTCAGTTCTGTAGTTCTCCCTGCTCAGTAATGATCAGAGTAGGTACCTTGTGGCCCACATGGGTGAACAGAATGTGCAGAGGAATGGCCAGGATTGTCTTGGTCCCTTCCGTCTCCAGTCCATGTTGTCCTCTGCTCAAGAAGTGCCGTGGAACCCTGGAGAGCAGGTGGCTGAGTCGGGAGAGCTGCCTTGACCCGCTGTGGCTCTCTTCTGGACAAAAGTTACTGTAGACTTCCAAGCCAGAAGAGGGGAACTTTCAGGAAGGCAGCATACTCTAGGACAAGAGGGGGGCCAGCGGAAGAGGAGACAGGCCTTCCTAGAGCCCCACCCCCATTACTGCAGGCCTTGGGCAGAGGCCTCAAGGTTGGGCTGGGTGATGGCTCCACAGCCCCCGTCTTCCTGTGCCCTGTCTTCTCCTCGGCTTGCCCTTGCTCCTCTCTTATTTAGCGAGGATCCCCCCAAACTAAGGGTGTGGGCCTGCTGTGTGATTGAGGGTGTGCTCATCCCATCAGCACAGACGCCACCTCTCCTAGCATTGTGGCCCAGGTCGGGAAACTCTGGCCTGAGAGAACAGGACTTACCAGGTTGCTTTCGCTGACCAGTGGTCAGACCCTGTGTGTCCTGGAGCTCTTCCAGCATGTTGTCCCCGGGCATAGCCCTAGGGCCTAACATCTGGGCTGCCAATATGCAATCTTGTCATGCTTTTCCAGGTCCTTCGTGACCTCAGTGCCTGGGACTCTAGGTGGGACAAAATGTGTCCAGAATCTCCAGCAAGACTGCAGGGGCCCAGCTGCCTCTTTCCCTGTGTGGCTGCTGCCAGCCTGTTACAGCTCTACCTTTTAGGTTGGGGCAGCTAAGCCGAACTCCTTGGGAGCATGGGATCTGTACCGCAGGATTGGGGAGTGCTGAGCACAGGTGGTTTCCTAGCAGAGCAGGAGCCCAGATAAGCCTCCAGCCGTAAGGACCTCTGGTGGAAGAAAGGAAAAGCTACCTGGGTTTCCTGAGTGCTGGGCTGTGACCATTTCCCCTGAGGGTCACCTCCTGCCCCTGGCTGGGTGCCACCTTCATTGTTCCTTATGATAATGGGGTGGCCCTCAACTGTGTCAGAGCTACTGCCAAGGTTCTGGCTCCAGATGCCTGGGCTCACTTTGCCTCCTCCCAACAGCCTTGGGTGCTGCCTATGGTACCGCCAAGAGTGGCACCGGCATCGCGGCCATGTCCGTCATGCGACCAGAGCTGATCATGAAGTCCATTATCCCAGTAGTCATGGCTGGTATCATTGCCATCTATGGCCTGGTGGTAGCAGTCCTTATCGCCAACTCCCTGAATGAAGGCATCAGTCTCTACAGGTGAGTGCTGGGTTCCTCCCACCACACCCCGTCTGCCCTGGGTCAGGCCACTGCACAGGGCTGGAGGGCTAGGGAGTGGGCTGGTGGCCTGTGCCTACCATCTTCCCCAACAGGCAGCTAATGTCTATCCTGTGTCCTCTCTCCCCCAGGAGTTTCCTCCAACTGGGCGCTGGTCTGAGTGTGGGCCTCAGTGGGCTGGCAGCTGGCTTTGCCATTGGCATTGTGGGTGATGCCGGTGTTCGGGGCACTGCCCAGCAGCCCCGACTATTCGTGGGCATGATCTTGATCCTCATTTTCGCGGAGGTGCTGGGTCTCTACGGTCTCATCGTCGCCCTCATCCTCTCCACAAAGTAGCTCCTCTCTCAGCCCACCAGCCACAGGATATGATGTAAAGACCACCCCCTCCTCATTCCAGAATGAACAGCCTGATACACATGCACGGGGCAGCTGCCCCCCTCTACCCCAAGTAGTTGGTCTTGTAAATGCGCAGTGTCCTAGTGCCCATTGTCTGTTGCCCCCACCCGCCCCGTGCCGTGGACATCTGGGCCCACTCATCACCACCCATCCAGGTCTCCCGACCAGTGAGGATGGTGGCTTCTAGCCACCCTCACCCATTTACCTGCCCTCGAGTGCTCTGTGTATAGGGATGAATTCGAGTGTCGTTTTCACTGGATGTTTATTTATAAAGATTTGACCTGTTCGCACGTCTGTGGAGCAGCCCTACAGTCTCCCAACTATAATAATCTTTAGAGTGTCGCTTTGTGGGGTTACCGTGTGCCCTGAGATCTTTTGTATGGAACCACTGTCCTCCAGCCCTAGCTGCGGGGCCATGAGCTGGGCCTGCTAGGCCCAGAGCCGTGTCCAATAAAATTCTCGGATGTGACTGGACATCTGTGTGTGTGCTTGTGTGGGCTCCGGGGAAGGGGCGGGCTGCTAAACCGCAGCGTCAGAGGGCCCTTGGGTGTGCGGTCACGTGGGCACGCTGGTCACGTGGCATGCGCTGTAGTCAGCTGAGGGTCATGTGGGTGGGGCCTCGCTCCGGGGCAGGACTGGGCTGCGGTGCTTCCGGGATCCCGGCTGAGCTCGGTTCATTCGGCTCAAGATGCGCGACGGAGAGGGGGCTTCGCGGGCCCCGGTGCTCCGGTTCACCAACTGCCGCATCCTGCGGGGCCGAAGGCTGCTCAGGTGTGTGGGGCCGGTGGGTGCGGGGCCTGGCCATGGTGGACGGGGGTTGGGCGCGGGGTGCTGGGCCGGCGACGCGAGCCCCCACCCCTCTGTCCGCAGGGAGGACCTGTGGGTGCGCGGGGGCCGCATTCTGGACCCAGAGAAGCTCTTCTTCGAGGAGCAGCTTGTAGCCGACCAGCAGCGGGACTGCGGGGGCTGCATCCTGGCGCCCGGCTTCATTGACGTGCAGATCAACGGTGCGGGCCGGGGGCTGGCGGGTGGAGACGCGGGGAGGAGCTCTGAGCCCCGTGCGACCTTCTCTTTTCTGTGGCCGCAGGTGGATTTGGCGTTGACTTTTCTCAGGCCACAGAGGATGTGGGTTCGGGAGTAGCCCTGGTAGCCCAGCGGGTCCTGTCGCACGGAGTCACCTCTTTCTGCCCCACCTTGGTCACCTCGCCACCAGAGGTTTATCACAAGGTGAGGTCAGGGCCCGGCCGCAAGTCAAGGGGCCCGAGAAGTAGGCAGCTCCTTACTTTTCAGATATCATCTCCTCTCCCCACAAATGCCCCTGGGCACTTGGGCTTGACCTTACCTGGTCCTTGGGTCCTGTCCCCTGGTCGTTCTCAAATTCAGGTGTCCCTCTGCCTGCTGCCCTGGGCCCGCTGTCATTTCCGGTCTGTCTGCTGCAGCTGTCCCCACAGGCCTCCACATGTGCTGCCTCAGCACCTTCACCTGCCACATGCCTTCCCCACTTTACACTCCGGCTACTTCCAGGCTCCGGAATCTGCCTCCTGGATCAAGGCCACGGGGACTTTCCCATTGCCACATCCTTGGCCTCTTCCCAGGCTTTTCCCTAGCTAACCTGCCTGTGGCATATGGTAGGTGGCAAAGCGCCTTCCAGAGAGAAGCTCCATTGTCCTCCAGCCTTTCTCTGCTGCTCTGGCCTACATCCCACACCCTCCCACTTCACTCCTGACCTGCCAGTCCTGCTGTTCAGGTGTCAGGTGTCCTTTTTCCTTTAAGAAAATGTACTTTTCATGCCGGTTCTTCACTTTACTCTTTGCCACATTTAATTATTTGGTCTCATTCTCAGTGTGTACGTGTTGTTGTTGTTTGTCCTGAGAGTAGGTTGTATAGGTCGTGCCTCTTTTTTAACACTTAACTATTTCGCAAAAGCATGGGTATTCTGTTGTGTAGGCATAGTAGAGTTATTGAGTATAGGAAATTGTTATCTTTTAAACTGCCATCTTTGTTCCAATTCTGTAGTATTTTTTCTTCCAGTACATGATCCATTCCAGAATCACTGGTTGCATTGCCCTCTGTAGGGTTCCCTCCTGGGGGCGTGGAAATAGCACCAGAGCCAGGAGCTGTGGGAGGTGGATGTGGGCTCCTGACTTGTATAATCTGTCAGGTGGGAGACTTGGGAGACTCCTTATTCCTTCTGAGCCTCAGTTTCCTCAAACCTAAAGTGAGAATAATAATGGTATTCATCTTTCAGAGTTGTTGTGTGCTCAGCACTGTGCTTGGTACATATTAAGCACTAGCTAAATGTCAGCTATGGACATTGTTCTGGAAATTTATCACAGCTCTCTCATCACAGAGTCAGATGTTAAAAACCAAACTCATCTTCCTGCTACAGACCCGCACCTGATCCCTGCTTTCTCTCCTGGCCATCATCCGTACCTGGAATCCTGGAACATGCTCTCCCGCTTTCTCCTTTGTCCTTTG
This sequence comes from Murina feae, assembly GCA_004026665.1. NCBI lineage: Eukaryota > Metazoa > Chordata > Mammalia > Chiroptera > Vespertilionidae > Murina > Murina feae. Next base: position 17,868 of record PVJC01015195.1, read on the forward strand.
TCTTCCCTCTTCCCAGACCCCACCAGTGAGGCTTAGTAACTGTTATCCTAGTCTCCTGAAGAGTGTACAGGGCTCAGCACGGTACTCACACTCCTCCTCCGCTCTTATCTGCAGGATAAACACCACCTTCCCCAACATTCTCTCCCTACCTGCCCAGCATTTGCTCTGCCCAGGCACATTCCAGCGATTCCAGGCAGCCGCTCTCCTGCCCACCCCCACCCCTGACGCCCCAGCCCTCGACCTTTCTATGTCTGCTGCACCAGCTGGTTCACATCCTTCCCCATCTACCTGTGCGGTACACTGGCCCATCATGATACAAACTGTGAGATCTTTTTCCTTAGGAGGAGGAGCTTCTGGCCAGAGGATTCTTATTTTCTTCCCAGCACTCATCAACCCCCTTAAACACTTGCAGGATAAAGACCTTGGGAAGCAGAGAGTAAACTGATTTATAGTGGAAGTTGTTGAGGGCTTTGAACATAAAAATTTTAACACAGGTATCATCTTAGAAACTGCAGGACTGCTCACTTGGCTGTCCTCCCTACCCCCACTCCCATCCACCCACCTTCTTCCATGGCCCATTCATACTGAGCAGAACCTGATTGCCTCTTTGTCCCAGGTTTTGTCATCATGCTGTGGTCCATTGAGACCACCTGCTCTTTTTCTGGGGTGTCCTCCAGAAAGAGAAAGAGAAACATCAATGTGAGACACATCAATTGGGTGCCTCCTACATGCTGGCCAGCCTGCCATCCAGGTATGTGCCCTTGACTGGGAATCCAACCCGAAACCCTTTGGTGCTTGGGGCTGACACTAAGCACTGAGAAACAGCAGCCAGGGCTACATTCTTAAAAAATACATTTTTAAAATTGATTTTTAGAGAGAGAGGAAAGGAAAGGGAGAAAGAGAAACATCAGTGTGACAACGGAACATCAATCAGCTACCTCCTGTACGGCCGAACCCCAGGCCTGTGCCCTGACGGGATCAAACCAGCAACCTTTTGGTGTAGGGGATGATGCTCCAGTCCACTGAGCCACACCTGCCAGGGCTGCATAGTTTATCTGCTGACTTAATTCCAGGCTTTCTGCCCGTTGTCTCTTTCTTCTTTCGGGATGTTTAGACAGACCAAGGACTCCTGTTTCGTCTTCTTGTGGAAGCCTTTGGGACCTACTTTTCTTTTTTCTTTTTTAAAATATATTTTATTGATTTTTTACAGAGAGGAAGGTAAAGGGATAGAGAGTTAGAAACGTTAATGAGAGAGAAACATCAATCAGCTGCCTCCTGCACACTCCCCACTGGGGATGTGCCCGCAACCAAGGCACATACGCTTGAATGCCCTTGACTGGAATCGAACCTGGGACCCTTTGGTCCATAGGCCGACGCTCTATCCACTGAGCCAAACTGGTCAGGACATGGGACCTATTTTCCAGAACTTGCTGGCCTTACCTGGCCAAGCAGTCCTGGGAGTCCCCTTACCCTCACTTGGAGGGGGTCCTCTGGCCTCATTCTGCTGGATTTTTCTGTATACTGTGTCTTCCTCTGTGCTGCTTTACACCTTTGTTTGGTGGAGCACATCCTCCAGTGACTTTTGGAGAGAGGGGTCGTAAGATGTAAAGGTTTTGAGGTCTTGATAGTCCGAAAACGTCGTCTCTGGATTGATGGTTCAGCTAGCTTAGAATTCTAAGTGAGAAGTCATTTTTCTCTAGCATTTCAAAGGCATTTAACTTCCGGAGTTGCTAATGAGAACTTGGAAACCATACGACCCCTGAGCCTTTGTGTGTGACCTGTTTCTTCCCTCTGGAAACTTGTGGGGTCTTCCCTTTGTCCCTAGGATCTAAAGTCTCAGGGTGACGTTTTGGGGACTGGAGGGAGCTCTTCTACTTTGCTGGCCTTTGTCGGGCCCTGTCAGTCTGGAAGTGCTGTTTTTTGTTTGTTTGTTCTTTGTTTTCTTTTTTGCTTTTCTTAAATTATTTCTTTGATGATTTTTCACCATTTCTTTGTCTTTTCCTTCTGGGAGTTATTGTGCTGTTGGGCCTCCTGGCTGGCGAATCTCCTTTTATTCTCTCCTTCCTTCCTCATTGACTCTCTTTTCTGAACATTCTCCGAGCTTTTTTATCTTCCAGTTCTTCTCTCTCTCTCTTTTTTTTTTTTAGTGCATATTTTTGTTAACCTAAAAATAAAAAGGCCTTTTAAATTGAGATGCAGCCCTGGCCAATATAGCTCAGTTGGTTAGAGCGCCATCCCGATATACCAAGGTTGTGGTAGGTTCAATTCAGGGCATGTACAAGAAGCAACCAAGGCCCTGGCCGGTGTAGCTCAGTGTTTTGGGCGTTGTCCCGTGCACTGAAGGGTTGCGGGTTTGTTCCCTGGTCAGGGCACGTGTCCAGGCTCAGTCCCCAGTAAGGGGTGTGTAGGAGGCAGCCAATCAATGAATGATTCTCTCTCATCATTGATGTTTCTATCTCTCCCTTTCCCTTCCTATCTGAAATAAAAAATATATATATTTTTTAAAAAATCAACCAATGAATGCATAAGTGGAGCAGCAAATCAATGTTTCTCCCTCTCTAAAAATCAATAAATAAAAAATTTAAAAATAAATAAAGTGAGAGGCAAAGGATTTATTTGAGATCAAGGAATAGCTATTTGGGAAGCACTGATTTAGGCAGCAGTTCAAGTAATGTTCTGATTTGGAGACTAAGGCAATGAGTATTTACATGAGAAGGGGGAGGGGAACAGTTACATCAATTAAAGGAAGGCATTTTAAAAAATATATATTTTATTGATTTTTCACAGAGAGGAAGAGAGAGGGATAGAGAGTTACAAACATTGATGAGAGAGAAACATCAATCAGCTGCCTCCTGCACACCCCTCACAGGGAATGTGCCCGCAACCAAGGTACATGCTCTTGACCGGAATTGAACCCGGGACCCTTCAGTCCACAGGCTGATGCTTTATCCACTGAGCCAAGCCGGCTAGGGCAGTTTATTGATTTTTAGAGAGCGGAAGGGAGAAGAGAGAAACATCAATGTGAGAGCATAACATTGATTGCCTGACTCTTACACCGCCCCCCCCTACTGGGGATTGAGCCCACCACCCAGGCATGTGCCCTGACTGGGAATTGAACCAGCAACCGCCTGGTGCATTGTAGGGCGCTCCAACAAACTGAGACACACGGGCCAGGGCTCATATCCCATTCTTATTTCACGGGTATGAGACCTCTCTTACATGTTCTCCTTTCCGTGGGTTTTTGTTCTGCCCAGGTGTGTCCTTTCAGAGCTTTCTCAAGCTGGTGGGCCTTGGTTGTCTATTCTGATTGCGAACAGTTCTCAGCCAGCCACCAGGACCACCGAGGGTGTTCCTGAGCGTACCCTTAGGTTGAGATCCCTGCGTCCTTTCTCCTGAGCTGGTCAAATCCCCAGAGAAGAGGCTTCTTCTGTTCAGAGGGAATAGTCCTGACTGGTGACATTCAGGGAGCATTAAAAATAAAAACTTCAGCCCTAGCTGGTTTGGCTCAGGGGATAGAGTGTCGGCCTACGGACTGAAGGGTCCCGGGTTTAATTCTGGTCGGGGCCCATGCCTGGGTCACGTGCTCCATCCCCGGTGTGGGCATGCAGGAGGCAGCTGATCACTGTGTTTCTTGCATCATTGATGTTTCTATCTCTCCCTTCCTCTGTGAAATCAATAACACACACACACACACGCACACACACACTTCAGCCCTAGCTGATTCAGTGGATAAAACATCGGCCCGCAACCCGAAGGGTCCCAGATTCGATTCTGGGCAAGGCACGCAATACTTTGGTTGCAGGCCCTGGTTGGGATGCATTCGGGAGGCAACCAATCAATGTGTCTCTCTCACATTGATGTTTCTCTCTGTCTCTCCCCCTCCCTTCCACTCTCTAAAAATCAATGGATCCCTAACCGGTTTGGCTCAGTGGATAGAGCATCGGCCTGCGGACTGAAGGGTCCCAGGTTCGATTCCAGTCAAGGGCATGTGCCTTGGTTGCGGGCACATCCCCAGTGGGGCGTGTGCAGGAGGCAGCTGATCGATGTCTCTCTCTCATCGATGTTTCTAACTCTCTATCATTCTCCCTTCCTCTCTGTAAAAAATCAATAAAATACTTTTTTTAAAAAATAAAAATAAAAATCAATGGAAAAATATCCTTGGGTCAGGATTAACGACAGCAATAATAATAATTTTATATATATATATATATATATATATATATATATATATATATATATATATATATATATATATATATATATATAAACTTCAGGCCCTGGCCAGGTGGCTCAGTTGGTTACAGCATTGTCCCAATGTGTCCAGGTTGCAGGTTCAATCCCTGGTCAGGGCACGTACACGAATCAACCAATGAGTGTCTAAATAAACGGAACAACAAATCAATGTTTTTCTCATTCTCTTTCTCTCCCTCCCTTCCTCTCTCCAAAATCATACATTTCATTTTAATTGCCCCATTTTCTGCTTCTACCCACGTGTGTGGTTTACTTCTCTAGGCTCTTGGCCGGGCATAACTGGGGATCCAGCTGCTCTTTAACAGGCGCCTGCTGTTTGTCCCCCCACTTCTCAAGGCACAGGTGTTGCCGCCTGAGCCATGGGGGCGCTGGGGCCTTGTTTCCTTCCTTTTCCCCACTGAGCCTGGCTGCCCACATCCGCCCAGCGTCCACTGGTTGGGCTCCGAGCAGGGTCAGCCTACCCTTCTCCTGTCCTCTCTGTCACACCAGGTTTCAGCCTCTTAAATACCTCTGTGCTCTGTCTCAGGCTCCCCCAGGGACTTGACGGTGTCCTGTGGGCTCCTTCCGCACCTTGAAGGAGGGGGATGTGGGCTGGGATGCCTGCCTGCCCACCCACCTCCAGGATCACGACATTGTGTGAGCACCTGTCACACACAAGTGACCCTCATGACTGTGTCCAGCTCTAGGCACAGAATGGCCGTCCTGTCAGTGCCTGAAACCCTGCTTTTGCCCCTTGCTCTGCCTGGATTGCACATACTCTTTCTGCCTCTGGCCCTCGGGGAGGCCAGGCCTACCACGCTGTCTGGGTCCAAACCCTTGGGGCATGCTGCCTGGATTTGGGCCATCTTGAGGGCCATGCACCTGACTCTTGCCTGGGGGGGGTCTCCTCGCCTCCTGGTCCTCATAGGCAGGCTAGTCTTACATCCCAGGCCTGTCATCCTTGGTGCTGCTGACTGCCCTGCTGGGTCTGAGCGCCATGCTTTCCCTGACCATGGTTGGGGGCCTTTGACCATCTTCTAATACCTGATGGAAGGCCAGTGAGCACTAGACTAGGCTCTGGACTGTGACCTTGGCTGGGCTGTAACGTTGGTGCTGGGCCATCGGGGGCAGGGCTTTAACAGCTGGTTCCCCCCAGGTCCTTCCTCAGATCCCTGTGAAGAGTGGTGGTCCCCATGGGGCAGGGGTCCTCGGTGAGTGGCTGACCCCTCTCCTCGCCCCCACCCTGGGAGATTCCTATGGGACCTGTTGGCAGCCCCTACTCTTCCAGATGCCCAAATGGGGCGGGAGGTTGGGCAGGAGGTGAGAGGGGCAGGGGCTGCAGGGCGAGAGGCCTGCTGGAGCCATCCACTCCCTCCTCCCAGGTGTGCACCTGGAGGGCCCGTTTATCAGCCGGGAGAAGCGGGGTGCACACCCCGAGGCCTACCTGCGCTCTTTTGAGGCCAATGCCTTCCACGATGTTCTGGCCACCTACGGGTCCCTGGACAACGTTCGCATTGTGACGCTGGCTCCTGAGTTGGGCCGTAGCCATGAGGTGATCCGGGCACTGACGGCTCGTGGCATCTGTGTGTCCCTAGGTGAGGGGGTATGTCCCCCCCCCCCCAGGGGAAGGCCAACCTGGGGCTCCTGGGCTGGTGGCAGAATCTGAGTGCAGGTCCCTGTGCAGGGCACTCGGTGGCTGACCTGCAGGTTGCAGAGGAAGCCGTGCAGAGCGGGGCTACCTTCATCACCCACCTCTTCAATGCCATGCTGCCTGTGAGTGCTGCCCCAGCTCCCAGGGGGTGGGCTGGGGGCTCCTGCTGTCGCTCAGCTTCTCCATCCTGGCCCTGCCCAGTTCCACCACCGGGACCCTGGCATCGTGGGGCTCCTGACCAGTGACCGGCTGCCCCCCGGCCGCCACATATTCTATGGAATGATCTCCGATGGCATTCACACCAACCCAGCTGCCCTGCGCATTGCCCACCGGGCCCATCCCCAGGGTGAGCGCCTGGGCAGGGTGGGGGCAGGGAGGAGGACCATGTGGGGCAGGTCTTGAGGCCTTTTCATCCCCAGGGCTGGTGTTAGTCACCGACGCTGTCCCTGCCCTGGGCTTGGGCAATGGCCGACACACACTAGGGCAGCAGGAGGTGGAAGTGGATGGGCTGACGGCCTATGTGGCAGGTGAGTGACCGCTGTCCCCACTGGATACCCACATTAGAAGAGCCCCTCAGCCCCTCTGGTGGGATGCAAGAACCTAGGTGTCCCCAGCCAACCCACATCCCATCCAGTGTGCCTGGTGGCCCCTGCCCTCCACTCCCCCAGAGCCTGCCCTCTCTGCTCTCAAGGCACCAAGACACTGAGCGGCAGCATAGCTCCGATGGACGTCTGCGTTCGGCATTTCCTGCAGGTCACAGGTCAGCGAGGCTGGGGTGTGTGTGTGCATGTTGCAGTGGAGGTTGCATCTGAGAGAAGCTGGACATCCCTTGTCTGTCATGTCTAGTGGGGTTCCTCAGGGTGGGCATTAGTAAATTGGTAAGGTCTCACCTATAGGGAGGGGGAGAGAAGGACAAGCAAGCAAAGCACTGGAACCCAGGGTGACAGGCACCCAAGCCAGGGCACCTAAGACTTTGCCCCACATGAGAGCAGGGCATTGGTCCAGGGCCTATGGGATTGCAGGACTTAGCAGGTACAGAGCTGTGATGAGGTGGAGGGGGCCAGAGCAGCAGTACAGCTCTGGGCTCAGGCTGTATGTTCTAGGGGGAGTGGGTAGGAGTTGTCTGGCAGAGGTTGTGGTTGGCCAGGCCCCATGGCTCTTCGCAGCACCCGGGTAGGGTGTCATGCTGGGAGCTGCGGGTCACCAGGGTCCAAGATGCTGTTTAGAGCAGCAAGGAGACAGGCTGGGAGGCAGGAGACAGCTGTGGCCCGGCCTGGGGGCGATTCAGAAGGTGGAGGAAATTGGTTTTGGTTATTTGATTTCTTGGCGGGGCAGAGCACCAAGTCCTAGATGGCCTAATGGGTGCCCAGGGTATTGCTTTCTTGTGGGTGCTCTCCCTGGGACCCAGGAGATGGAGGGTCCCCACAGGGTTGGGATGGGTGAGTGTCTGCGAGAGATGAGACTGGGAGGGGGGGGTCTTGTCGACCTGCTTCAGAGTCCTGGGATGTGTTCCCCCCGCCACCCCGCATCCGTAGGACTTGGAGCTCCAGGGCTGTGGTGGCGGGGCGGGGTGGGGAGGGGGGTGAGGATCGTCACCCAGTTGTGTCTCCTGAACAGGCTGCAGTGTGGAGTCGGCCCTGGAGGCTGCGTCACTGCACCCCGCCCAGCTGCTGGGACTGGAGAAGCTCAAGGGAACCCTGGACTTTGGTGCTGATGCAGGTCAGGGTCCAAAGTGGGAGGGCCTGGGCAGCCTGAAGACTCAGGAGTTCCTGGGCGGCCTGGGACAGGGACAGGGCGGGCAGAAGGGTGGAACTTTCCCTACGTCCAGGCAGCCTCACTTAGCAGCCAGCCGCGGTCTGGCCCCACGTTCCCAGCAGTTCTGACACCTGAGACAGGATCGGGCAGGGGCTCCTGCACCCTTACGGCCTTTGTCCTCCTGCCGGGGCCTCAGTCAGCCTGTGCTGGGTCAGGGCATCCTCTCCTGCACAAGCTGGGTCCCAGGCTTTGACTTTCCCACCTACCTTGGGCTGGGGTGGGAAGGGCAGCCCCACCCCTGCCTCCTCCTCACAGTCCACCTTTGACCCAGACTTCGTGATGCTCGATGACTCCCTCCACGTTCAGGCCACCTACATCTCAGGCGAGTTGGTGTGGCAGGCGGAGGAGGCCAGGCAGTGACCCGGGGCCACAGCTGGAGAGGACACGCAGCCTCACCCGGACGCTGACAGTACTGGGCTGCTGAGGAGCTGGTCTCCAAGGAGTGGATGGGACTCTGCCCCAGGCGAATGGCCTTAGCCCTGGAGGCGACTGGCTCGGATAAACCATCTACCCCAAGGGACTCGCCTGGTCTCTGAGTTTTGCTTCAAAGCAGGCTTCTTGCTGTTTTCGCTGTCAGCCTGGTGGCCCTCCTGGGGCTGGAGGTTGGGGTTGTGGTTTAGGATTGGGAGTGGGTGGACTCCAGCTCAGCCCAGCCTTGCAGGGAGGCGTCACGTGTGTCTGAGGCCTGCAGACCTGCAAGCAGGTGTGCCATTTGGAAATGAATGGAGGGCGGGAGGGGAAGCCACAGGTTATATGTTGAAAAGCTGAAAACGGGCAGGGAGAGGCTTGGGGACAGTGAATGGGGACAACTTCAGAAGTTTGCCTGTGGTGGGGCTGAGGGAAAGGGTACATCTTGGAAGAATTGTAAACAGGAGAGCATTGGTCTTGGAGACAGATGAAGATATGGGCAAGGAATATCTTGATTTGTGCTCTCAGGTGGGTACTACAGAGCTTCAGGAGGTAGGTGTGCGGGTGTCCTGTGGTCTCGCTCTCTGCACATCAGTCAGCCACTCCTCTCCGTCTGCAGAGGGACCCACACTGGCCTCCGAACCCCAAGTTGCCCAGCTCTGTTTTCAGGAGGCACTGGTTGGAGGACCCCTGAGCTGACCATGGCCACTGCTCCCTGGCCTGCCTGACTGGACCTGTCCTCACCCACCTTCATGAGCCCTCAAGGGCATCCAGGCTCTGAATCTTCTGAACAGCCCGACTCCCAGGAGGCCCCATGCGCCATCATGTTCTCTGGTGTTTGTACAGCTGTAGGTAGCTCTGTCTGGTGTTGGTGGGCAGTTTGTGGTCACCAATGTCCTGTGCCCTGCAGGACACAGGGTCCGACTAGACCCCACCTTCTGAGTCTCCTCTCCCTGGCAAAGGTCCCTGGGAGAGGGCAGATGAGCCCGGCTGATAGGTTAGCACCTGCGCAGCGGTTGTTGGCACTTTCCTGGTCCTGGGCCTCATTCATGATGACGGGTATTCACTTGCTCTGTTCACCGGCCCCAAATCCAAAGGGCTGTCCTGTTTGTCATCGGGGGCACCTAGTCCCAGAGCTGGTGAGCATCGGGCCGGCACTTGGCCTGGCCTAGCCCACCTTGGGAGCCTCCTTAGACCTGTCAGCTCTCTGGGTGGGGAACCGCGGGGTGACTGGTTGAGATGGTGGCCAGCAGGCGATACCAGAGGTGACGGGAGCCAGCACTGGCTGGAGAACGGCCTCACGATGCACAGGCTCCGTGAGTTGGAGGAACAGAACTAATGGCCACTGGGACTGGAGCCAGGCCCTGCAGCTGCAGGGAGAGCTCTGATGTTGTTTGAAGTGTAGAGGCAGTGGCTAGAGTATTTTTTTTAATTGTGGCAAAATGCATGTAACAATCACCATTTTTTCAAAAAAATAATGTTTATTGATTTCAGAGGGAAAGGAGAGGGAGAGAGAGAAACATCAATGATGAGAGAGAATCATTGATTGGCTGCCACTTGCATACTCCCTACTGGGGACCAAGCCTGCAACCGAGGTATGTGCCCTTGACTGGAATCGAACCCGGGACCCTTCAGTCCACGGGCCAGCACTCTATCCACTGAGCCAAACCAGCCAGGGCATCTTTTTTTTTTTTTACCATTTTTAAGTATACAGGTTGTTGGCATTAAATACATTCACATTATTGTGCAATCATCACCACCATCTCCAAAACATTTTCATCACCCCAAACGGAAATGGTACCCATTAAATACTAACCCAAATTCCCCTTCCCCCAGCCCTGGCATCCACCTGTCCAGTTTGTTTCTAAGTCTGAGGCTGCCATTTTATTTGCCTTTGAGTTGCCGGGGTGGTTTTGGGCTGGGGGTGGGATGAGATGAGAGGCTTGCCCAGGTGGCAGTGAAAGGAGACAGGCTTGCCCTACTATGGGTGTGGACTGGGAGGCAGGGAAGGTGATGCTAGGTGTGTGCTTGACTCACTGGAGTGAGGGTGACTCACTGAGATGCAGAGGCTGAGGTAGGATCCCTGGGGAGGTGACCTGGTGTGCTCTCAGGATCTCCCTGCCTGTTTAATGTGTGTGAATGGGAAGGCTCGAGGGCCCGGTGTAGGTCAGAGCCTGGCCCAGGAACTGGCTTGGCCCAGGCTGCCACCACATCTTTTTTTTTTTTAAATCATGTGAGTGTTTATTCCAGTACTGCTGGCCGAATGGGAGAGCAGCAGGTCATCCACAGAAATCTACTCTGCAAGCCCCCATAAGCCAGCTGCTTATATAGGTAGAACAAGGATTACATGGGGAAGCAGGGACTGCAGGCACGAGGAAGTAGGAGGCTGGGGTGGGACTGCACTGTTTGGGCAACAAGGCTGTTAATCTTTCCATGATAATAGGCAGTTCCCGAATGAGAATGGTCCTGGGGCTGTACAACTCCCAGGCAGGTCAGAGTGTCCTTTCTTCAACCATCACAAGGCAATCATGGTTAGCAGAGCATGATTGATATTTCCCATAACCGTAGCTAGTCCCAGGATTCTGTTCTCGCTCCTACCCTTTCCCCACTTCTGTTTCTATCATATCTGTGAGATTAGTTTTAGGAGAAACGTCTCATTCTGCTGGACTGCATCCGCTTCTGCCCCGAAAGCAGTTTTCAGGGGCAGGATCTTGGATATGTGTTCTATCAACTGCGCATCATTCCTTCAAATTCCTCACAACCGCGGTTATGCTGCAGCAGCAAGTAATCTGTCGCTGCCTGATTTTCTAGAACTGCCTCCCTGACCTGGCTCAGCTCTTGCTTGATCTCGGGTATAGCCCTGGAAGTGGCATTCAGGGCTCTTACTGTGCTGCAAGCCGCCGGGTCACTTCTGCATCAAGGGAGCCTGCCATTAGCAGCACAACAAAGTGGTCAAAGCAGTGCATGCAGCAGGCTCCACAGGCGGGGGTCCTCGTTGCAGTCCAGTGCCACGCGCTTGAGATCGACTCTTTTGGTTCAGACTCCATAATGTTTCTGAGGCATAAAGACTGTCACACGAAGGAACAGGGCCCCGGTGCTGTTGGCAGGGAGTTGCCTCACATATCAGAAACCAGCCAGCCAGCAGCTAAGTATGTCCATTACTGTAACGGAAGGTGAAATTATCAGAACAGTTCATGTTGAAGTTATTAGCTACTGAAAGACAGCGACTAGAACAGACATTTGCCAGAGGGAACTACGCTAATCTTTAGAGAAAACATCCCTACATCCCTTTCCCAGACAGTGGGTCCAAACACATAAAAGTCCTTGTATATGACGTCCCAAAGTGAACGGGATAATTCTATGTATTACTGATAGGTGTCCCAACTCCTACTCAGCAGAATGTGAAGGTCAGTTCTCCATGGGTTTCTGCACTGCCAGCTTCCGAGCAGTTGAAGTGGTGAGAAGCATGCCTCAGGGTTCCATCCATTTCTCTGGTCGGCCTGCCGTCACACCTTATACTCCCAGCTGGGAAGAGGGCCTCCCGGCTGCCAACTGTGGGACACTGGGCCGACCCCACATGGGCCTCAGCGCTGGTGGGGTTCCTTCTGCAGCCTCAGGCTTCACATCAGGATGACAAGGACACTGGGAGAAGATGCACGCTGATATGCAGAACGGTTTTGAGAGGTCCAGGTCTGAGAAGGCAGTTTGGGAGCAGGGGCTGGACGGTATCAACCACTGGGAGAGTTCAACAGTGGCCATGCCCCCAAATAGGGGCTGAGCCTGAGCAGCAGGGAGCAGGGCTTTCACAGTGAATCTGTAGTAGGCAGTTAGGCCTGAGCGGAATAGGAAGTCAAGCCACATGCAGCGGGTCGCCACCCCAAAGAGCACCCGGTGCCTAGCAATGGGAAAACTACAAGCTCTTGCACAGCCACTGCTCTAAGCATTAACCCTTGTAGATGACTTCTAGCCTCAGCAGGGTTTCAGCTCCAGGCCCGGCAGGATAATGGCATGGCTGACATCAGAACCAGCTGCCGTGACTAATGACCCTCTGGGCTGGTGCTGACCAACTAGTGGAGATCTTGACCTTGAGGAGACACACTTGGGAACAGATGAATATTCTATGGGATTTTCCCCTGACACCTCCATATACAAGCCCTCAGGACTGAAGCCAGGTGCAGTCTCTGCAGCTGCCGGAACCTTCCCTCACCCCCTTCTCCCAGGCGCGTTTTCTGTGCCTCTTTTTTTTTTTTTCTCCCTCACCCAAGGATATTTTTCCATTGATTTTTAAAGAGTGGAAGAGAGGGAAAGACAGAGCGAAATATTGATGTGAGAGAAACACATGGATTGGTTGCCTCCTGCATGTGCCCCTGCCAGGGCCCGGGCCTGGGAGGAGCCTGCAAGCGAGGCATGTGCCCTTGATCAGAATCAAACCTGGGACCTTTTGGTCCACAGGCTGATCCTCTAGCCACTGAGCCAAATTGGCAAGGGCTGCCTCTTTCTCCTAAGCTCCAAGGGCCCTTTTGCTCCTGTAACTTGTTTCCTAAACCCATTTCTTCTATGGCTCACTTCTACCTCTGAGACTTTCTAAATAAACTTTATCTTAAGGTTTTCGTCTTGGCTCTGAATTCTTTCTCAGGCAGAACTCAAGGTTGCTGAACCCAAGGACTCACCAGGTCTAATACCTGGTGCCCTTTCTCCACCAAACTCCAGTCCAACCTGCTCCACTGCACCCTGGGCTGCAAGTACCTTCTAAAGACTCCCAGGTTATCTACAGGGACCACAGGCCCAAGATGGGGTGCAGCGCATCGGAACTCACCACAGGAGGGGCTCCGCAACGAGGGGTGAGTTCTAGAGAGTAAACACGGATCTGGCCTCTGTAGAGCCAATCAGGAACTTCAAAGGGCGGCGTGCGCCATGGCAGAGCTGTAGGGGCGAGGTAGTCCTCTGAACCAGCAAAAGGGTGGACGGACCAGAAGCCAGGAACCAGCAAGGCAGAGTAGCCCAATGCCCCTCGTGGCACCTGTAGACCAGGCTTAGCCCCAACCTGCTAGGCTCTGCCTCTGCACATCTTCCTGCCCCACAGAGCCTCCCCCCGACCCTTCCCCAGCTCTTATCACCCCCGTGGACCTCCCTGTTTCCCGCCTCATCCCACTGCATCTCTGTAGACATCAGTTGTACCCCTAAACCCCCTAGTACCTCAACCCTTACTCCCTCTGCCTACCTTGGAACTTCCCTTCCTTTAATAGCTTGGTGCTGTCCCTTCCAATGTGATCCTGCACTGTTTTCCATGTTTGTGTCTGGGTTTGTTTTATAAACACGTTGCATTCTTGATAGAGCTCTGCCAGTCACCCTTTTTTTAGTTGAACATGAAGTAGAGGGCTTCCCTGTTGGGGACACACAAATCTGTTTCAATACTTTGACAAGGTGTCCAGTGTTCTTACGATGGATATTCCCTTACTTAATAAACATCCTTCTGTGGACAATTTCATTCCTGCTTACCCTGACCCCAGGTGCTCTGGATTCCTATCCCTCGGAAACTATATATATAAATCGGTCACTATGACTCGCACTGGTGCTCAACGCACAGGATCAGGATCCCTCCTGTTTGGATTGGGTCTGCGAGAATCGGGCTTCCTCCTGTTACTATCGGGCCAAACCCGGCTATCTGACATCCCCCAAGGGGTCCCAGATTTTGAGAGAGCGCAGGCCAGGCCAAGGGACCCCACCAGTACACGGATCCGTGCACCGGGCCTCTAGTGAAATAATAAATGTGTGTTGTTTTATGCCTTGAAGTTTTAGGGAAACATTACACAATGCCAGATAACTCATGCACTAGCTGTGTGAAGTTAGGCAAGTTCCATTGCCACGGAACCCTATTTCCTCCCTGTGCCAAGTGAGAAATACCTGAACTAGCACAGGCCAGGGGCAAGCACAAAGCCTGGTTTGCAGTTAGTACTTCACACAGATGGTCCATGTACATAAGGCAGCCTTTCAGCCACCTCCCAGGATGGGTATGGTCACCCTCCCTAGGTGGGACTTGACCTCACAATGTCAGACCAAGTCATTGCATTCTGTCCTGAGGTTACCTTTCTGCCAGCGGCAGAGGCTCTGGGCACAGAAGGGACAGAGAAAAGCTGGAAGCTGCCCTCATTCCTCCAGCCAGGATGCCAGTGAACGCTGCTGGGACAGGTGAGTGCACCTCCCCTCCTGCTCACTGTCCTGGGAGGGGCAGCTAGAGATAATACATAGAAGGGGTACCCTGCCTCTCCCCAGGAGTGAGGAGCAGTCTGGCCTGGCCTGGGCTTTACAACTGGCTGCCACTGAGGCCCCATAAGAGCTGAGAACTGTCCTACCAACCTCTTTCAGCTGCCACCCCCACCCTTCTGCTGCCTGCTCAGCTGCCTTCTTCAGGGCCACCACCACCCCTCTCTCCTCACCCCTTCCCTGAGGCTGGCTGCAATATGGTTGGCTCCACCTGCTGCTCCACTGGGCTCTAGTGCTCAACCTGTTCTTTCTCCCTGTTCTCTGAGTTACTCAAGAACTGCATGGCCATGTTTTGGTGTAAGAGGCTCTAAGTTTTTAAAAAAGTTAAAGACCGCAGTTCATAGTCTGCAATTTGCTGCTTTGCCTTCCCTCTCCTTCTCTGCAGAGCTTTGCCTTATTCTTTTCAGTAGCTGCATAGCATTCTCCAGCAATAATTTACCATCCTCTTGTTGATAAATATTTTGGTTCTTTTTCTTTGTTTGTGTGGTTCCTTTTCTTTTTCTTTGTCACATTAAAGCCTCGCTGCCATATTCCCATGGGAGAGCGTCTTAGAATTTCCGCAAAGAAGATATACCCATTTCATAAATTTTTATTTGTGTCACTGTTGAAGAGGCTAAAGAATTCTGAAGTAGCTTGTAAAGAGAAAACAGTAGCCCCTGCCTCATGTCTCTTGCTCATATTCCACTTACTACTGGTTGCAGTGTTCTCCCTGTGATCCATGTCCGTCTTTCCAAACACCATCTCTGCACTTTGTCTTCATTACCTACTGCCTTTCTATTAAAGGGGGGAGGAGTCAGCTCACTCATACCTTCTCTGTCTCTGGGTCCTACCATGTGGAATGTGATAATTACCAGTTGAATCAGTGCATCTGAATTATGACTGTAAATACACCCTCAGCTGAGATGAGTGAGATGCCTAGGAAACTGAGTTTGTCCTTCTTTTCTGGAGTTTTCCTCATCTCTGCCAGCTTCTTTTTTTTTTAATATATTTTATTGATTCTTTACAGAGAGGAAGGGAGAGGGATAGAGAGTTAGAAACATCGATGAGAAAGATACATCGATCAGCTGCCTCCTGCATACCCCCATCTGGGGATGTGCCCGCAACCAAGGTACATGCCCTTGACCAGAATCGAACCGGGGACCCCTGAGTCCGCAGGCCCTCCATCCACTGAGCCAAACCGGTCAGGGCTCTGCCAGCTTCTTAATTCAGTTTTTTTATGTGGTGAATCCCACTAAAGAATCTATCATTTTCCTGGAGCCGTTGAGTCTATGTGTTCCCTTCTTATAGTGGGATTTCTCCTCATTATTCATTCAAAATTTCACCATCTCAAAAATAAAATAAAATTGCACCTTCTCTCTAGGCACTGCTGAGTCCTCCATACCTAATTTTCTTTCTTTCCCACAGCATTTATCTTCTAACACCACATAAGACATGTTTATTATGCTTGCTGTCTCCACCCCACCCCCAACCACAAGCCAGTGGTACCAGAGTTCCACAAGGGCAGAGATTTTTGCTGTCTCAGCAATGAACTGACAATGTGCTGGCGTGGTGGGAACACTCACTACGTATTTGTGGAATGGAGAATCCTGGGGCTCCCCTTCATGCCCTCCCTGCGTGTTTGCTTTCTTCCTACTTCCTGGACCTCATGCCTTTTTTCTTGGTTTAGTGAGCACACCCCTCAGTAACTTTCTGAGAAAAGGTGCTTATGAGATGCATAATTTTTAGACTCCATAGCTATGTATATATTTACACTCACATTTAGTGTGCACTCCTGCAGATTTTTAAAAAAATATATGTTATTGATTTTTTTTTTTTTTACAGAGAGGAAAGGAGAGGGATAGAGAGTTAGAAACATTGATGAGAGAGAAACATCGATCAGCTGCCTCCTGTACATCCCCCACTGGGGATGTGCCTGCAACCAAGGTACATGCCCTTGACCGGAACCGAACCCGGGACCCTTGAGTCCACAGGCCGACGCTCTATCCACTGAGCCAAACTGGTTAGGGCTCAGGGCAAGTTTTAAGTCCTGTGCTCTGCCATCTAGTAACTCTATAACAGAGAGTAGGCAAGTCACTGAAGCCTCAGTTTCTTCATGTGAAAAATGGAAATGGCCAGAGAACCTGCGATTTGTTGTTAATCCTCACCTGAGGATATTTTTTTCCATTGATTTTTAGAGAGTGGAAGGGAGAGAGAGACATGGGGATTAGTTGCCTCCCAAATGCTCTGGGACTCGGGGCCTGATAACAAACCTGCAACCCAGGCATGTGCCCCCTTAACCAGGAATCAAACCCAAGACCTTTCGGTGCACCAGCCAACACTCTAACCATTGAATGACACCAGCAAGAGTCAGAGTACCTACCGTATTTTCCGGCGTATAAGACGAATGGGCATATAAGACAACCCCCAACTTTTGAGAAGATTTTCCTGGGTTAAAAAGTCGTCTTATACACTAGAAAATACGGTACTCTTAATACACAGTAAGAGTTATTGATGTAAGTTAATGTGCCCCATGTTCCTGTGGGAAGCCGCCTATTGTCTTCTCCAGCAGAGGTGTGGACAAGGAGCCTGGAAGGCTGGGGACCCTTGAAGCCCTGGCAAAGGTCAGGGCTATGCACCCAATGTTTAGTCCAGACGATGGGAGCTGAAGCAACTTCCCCACCAGATAGTCATGTAAATCCTGATAAGATAGTCTGTCTGTTACTGGAACTTGCCTGCCTAAGGGCTGTAGGTGTATCCCAAACTGAATAAAAGGATGGCAAGGCCTGAGCAGAAGCGGAATCCTTCCTCTTGGGATGGGCTCCCACCTGGCCCCCCAATCCAAATTATTTCTTCTTATCTCATCTCTTTCATTTGCGTGTGGCCCCTCTTCCAGAGCCTGAACCCTGAACCATGTGGGATGTGGGACATTCACAGCTCCCAAATGTTGGGTGTGGCTTGGTACCGTGGCAAGAGCTGGCATCTACCTTGAGCTTGTCTTTGCCTCCACTGAGGGTGAGAATGTCTGGAGGAGGGTCGGCAATGGGCAGCTGGCTGCATGCGTCAAGTCCTGAGAGGAACACCTGCAATTTGACCCGGCAGTTCGGTCTGCTAATAATTTGTTAAGGAAGTAAGTGTGGGTGTGCCTGGATTTCAGTGTAGGGTCTTGTTCATGGGGGAGGAGGCCGGGATCCACTTCAGTG